>CANUEY010094913.1:0-29394 GCA_948099555.1 Croton setiger
ATATATATGATCAAATATATATAAAACAACTCTATATATTCTCTATATATATATATATATATATATATATATATATATATATATATATATATATATATATATATAACAATAATTTAGGACTGAGTATAGAAAAACACCAAAAAAACCATAAGTGGAAGTCCTACAATTATCATTACATTTATTAGCAATTGACTTCAGAAAAAAAATGATTATATTATCCAAATATCCAAACAAAGCAGACTAATTTACACAAATATAGCAACATGAAAAGAAGGGGAAATAAAGAGTAATAAACAAGGGTTTTTCTTCCAGGTCTGGAATCCCAAGGACCTCAACCCCCCAGAGTTTGCTGGTATTGATTCTGCAATCAGGTAGGATCAAAGGCAACAGACATCAGGACAGGACAGACCAGCTGGGTATGGATCAAACTTAAAGATCCACATGTAGGTAGTTAATGACAGAACCGTATCGACGTTTGGTCCTCTCACTAACCTTGCACTTCTCAATCTGGACCTTCTTAATGTTCGGACAACTAGACACCACAGTAGCTACACCTGCTGAAGTTATGCCAGGGCAATACACCACATGGCATGACTCTAGCATTCCGCAATTTTTGACGAGATATGCTAGACCCGTGTCAGTTATTTGTCGGCAGTGTGACAGCACAATCTCTTTCAATTGTGGACAGCCTTCTCCTATTTCTGCCATTGCCATATCTCCTAAATTCTGTTCAAGATGAATCATCCATGAAAATATTATGTTAGTAATAAGAAGCAGCAAAATGAAATCAACTAGAAATATCTTGCTAAAACAGTTCATAAATCAGATCGCATAAGAGTATGAGCACTCTATAAAATCATTACTGCGGCCTTATCTAGTTGTCCTTCAACGACATATATACATATATGATTCAGCTGTTTCTAAAGCCTAACCAAAACATTTGTGCAAAAATGTGATGGAAAAAAAAACTCAAGAAACCTCATCCATTTGTGCTGTAAATGTCTCAGTGGTGCTTGCCTATTACACGTAATATGATATGTCATAGGTTCCACTTGAAAGAACTCCCGTTCATGGGAACAAGGATTGCATTTATTAATAAGAGTGAAATACCAAAAAGTGAAAGTTAAGGGGGAGAGAACGATGGCACACCTGGAGTACACTCACATCTAGGGAAATGAGTTCAGGGCACCCTCTAGCAATAGCTGTTATTCCAGCATCACCAATTAAGTGACAGCCACTAACATTTAGATTTTGTAATGGGCAACCTTGACCAATGGCAATGAGTCCCTCATCTCCCACCCTAACAAATGAACTAAATCAGAGCAGAAAACCTACTACAACTTATTTACAAAGATGGAAGCATCATTAAGTAGAGATTCGGGTTATCCATTACTGTCCGAAAATTTTCCAAATAAAACAGAGAAACAAAATGGAGAAGGTTACAATAATTAACTAGAACCACATTTTTGTTCTACAAGAACAGAAAAATCATACATATAGTTGTGGTTTGCAAAGAAAGTGCTTTACCTATCACAAAATCGAAGGCTAAGATCTGTGAGAGATTTACAATTCTCACCAATGGCTATGATTCCCTTGTCACCTATCTATCAATGAAAAAATTATGAGGAAAATATTAGACGATAATGTTGCAAGGTGCAATTGCAAAAGTGAAAATGTAAATCAGGACCAAAACACAGCCATATAGATATTGCTTGAACATGAAACTTAAACTAGTCCAACAATGTTAGTAAAACATAAGAGGAAAACAACCAACAGTTTTCACTAGAAAAAATAACTTTAAAGAAAGACATTAATTTGACAGAATTGAAAAGCAGCAGCACAAATTCCCTGGTGCTCACTCCCCAATTCTTCTAGTCATTTCATAACTAAAAACTAACCTTAGAATAGAGATTCGTAAATCAAACTCATGTTGACGAATCAAACCCCCTGGTTCTCAACCCATAATCATGGTCACTTGAGAATACAATTAACCGAGAAAAGAAAAAGGGATTCTTATTCATTTAATAAGTAATTGCACGCAGGCATACTGATAATTATATGTTAGCAAAATCAAACTTCGCGTATATAGAAGGCAAATTTGCTGCGACCAAACAGAAACCAAGCCCTTTTCAAGCCAAAACTGGAAACTCTCATGAATACAAAGTAGCTGATAACTAATTCTTGTAACATTCTAAACAAAACACTTTCAAAGCAAACCATGATCCATGACCAGCTGCTGGATCAAAACACTGTTAAGAAACAATCCATAATTATATACTTCAATAGCAGAAACAATCATATTTTTTAATACCATAGCAACATCAATAGTTTTCATGCAAGGAAGTAGGAAAAACTATGTGCTTCTTGCGTGTGTGTTGAACATGCAACCTGTGTGCATGCATGATAGATTTTGGGGGTTAGGGAGATGGAGAAAGAAAGAGACCTCATAACATCGGCGGATATGAACTTTCTTCAAATTTCTACAGCCTCTAGCAATACCACAAATGGCATCATCACCAATAATAGAGCAATCAACCAGATGGAGAGCTTCCAAGAACTTACAGCCTGTCCCAATTTGGATAAAAGCAGGATTGCCGATCTTTTGACAGTATAACAGAGCCAATTCAGTGAGGCGTCTGCACAAGTTAAAAGCTTCATTACTCTGAGCACATGATAGAACTTTCAAAACTAATGAAGAGAGTTTGAAGGAAATAAATTTTAGATATTGCAGAATGTAACCTGAATAAGAATTATTCATTAAAAAGAGGCAGTGAGGAAAAGAACGGGAAAAGAAAAGAATAAGGAATGCAAAGGAAATAGAGAAAAAACCTACGGGCAAGACTTCCCAATGGCCGCCAGTCCCATAGTTCCAATGTTGTGGCAGCCATTAACTTCAAGATGTGTCAGTTCTCCACAGCCAGTGGCAACTGCTTCTAATCCAATGTCACTCAAGAAATAGCAATCACTTAAAGTAAGATTTTTCAACTTCTTACATCCACCCCCAATGGCACGCAAACCCCTGCAAAACCAACAATGCCTCAGATATTATGAACCATCACATTTTACCTCAAAAGGCTTAATACTACAGTTAATAGGATATTAGTCCTTGGGAAAAGCAATGAATAAGACATCAATCAAGCTTCTTACATCTCAAGTAGTCAATAAAGGAGGAGACAAATAAAAAATGAACTAAATGCGAGCTTTCATAGCAGAAAGAAAGATGGTTGCACAATATTTTAGTTGTTCAGTTAAGGCAGAAACATGTCAATTTAACACTCAAAGAGGGGGATGATTAACTGACTTGTCAGTGTATCGTTGGAAACTGTACAAAGCCAACACCTCCAGTGACAAACAATGGGTTCCCACAGCTATCAAAGCCTCGTCTGTAACATTAACACACTGTAGCTTTAAAACTTTCAGAGAAGGGCATCCTTTGGCAATAGAGAGAATGCCGCCATTATGGATTGTTTCTGAATCCAGAAATAGAGTTTCGAGAGATTTGCAAGATGAGCTTATTGCGTCCAATGATGTGTCGGTTATTTTCGCACAGGCAGCAATACTGAGAGTCTTCAGTGATTTACCACAGCCTTGGGCAAATTCAATCAAGCCTGTATCAGTCAAACCTTCACAAAAACGTAAATTCAAATCTTCAAGCTGCTTACAACACTTCCCAATAGCAGCCAGACCATGATCTCCAACAAAGCAACCCTGAGGAAAATGAGAATTGGAAAAGGAAAAACTCCAACAAAATGAACATGCATACTCCAATAAATGACAATTCAAGCCTAGTGGATTTCTACATGCTCACTTGAGATTACTAAAAGAATATATTTGAATCAAACCCAATTAATAAATTTAATCAACAAATTTGCAAAACAGAAGAATTCGCTAGACTTACTTGTAAATCCAGAGATACCAAGAAACTGCATTTATGTGCAAGAGACATTAAGCCCAAGCTAGAGACACTGGAACACCAGATTAGACTCAAATTTTCAAGCCTTGGAAAACCATCACCAAGAGCACTCAAACCATCATCAGATAAACAGTATGATTCAAACAGGCCACCATCAGTTACACCTGAAGGTAGCTTAATAGGCGGCGTAGAACGGTCACTTACTCCCCTTCTTCTTCCCTATAAAACAAATTGCATTAATCAGCACTCACAAGACACCATATATCAATAATATACGAAGGTAACTACTTTCTGTTCTCCAAATGATATACAAAAGAAAAAACACCACCACCACTGCCACAACAGATCCGCCACTTGCCCACCAACCCCAACAGTGCTCCAATTTTTTCCATTTTCCTATGATAAATCAAATGCCCCCTTTTTCCATGATGGACAAGTTCTAGTTTCTTTCTCCATCAGCCTGTTCGGTCCTTTTTAAATCCATAACTGATAGCAGATTAATCATGAAAGTCATATTGAAAATAAAAAAATGTTCCCACATTAACTAACAGCATTCCAATCAATTAAACAATAAAAAAATCGACCACAATTTCCCAATAAAATTAATGACGAATTCTGGGCTATACATAATTCATCACCAAAATGAATCACAAAATTTGAAATCAGGAAAATTAACCAAATCAATTGTCATGCAAACAGGAAGCTAAAAAGAAAGAATCGTAATTGAGCCTTACAAATGGCACAGGATTAGAAATGGAGAGTCGCTCGTCAATGTGAATAGTTCTAACATTACGAAAGCGGAGAGCTAGGAGCTTGACAAAGATGTCAGGGCTGCCGGAAGCGCCAATACGGAGGGTAGTGCGGCTGAAACGCTCGAGAGCCAACCAGCGTCTGCAAACGAGAGAGCAGGCATCACGGCTGGTCTTAGAGTCGAGGCGCCTGAAGATCTCGACAATCAGCTCGTCAGGCAGACACGTATTGATCCAATCATGGCCACGCATGTCAAAGAGATCAAGAAAATCCCAAATCGATTAAAATTGAAGTGAATTGTGCTCCGGGTCTGTAACGAAATTTTTAAATCGCAGAAGCAAAGATGTTTTCAGGGGGAATCGGAGGAGTCGGCGGGTGGAGAAGGGATATGGAGCGTGTTTTACCGGGAATACCCCGTGGTTTTGAACATAACTACGTCTTGCAGTTTGACCGACACATGACGTTGGTGTGCAAATCACCCTATTTTCAAGTATATTTTGCTAACGTTACACACACCAATTATTGTTTGCTTTAGCTCTAAAATTATTAAAAACTGCTCTAAATATAGAAATTCTTTATATAATTTTTTTTAAGGAAACTCTATATGAATTACAAACACATAATATTGTAAGTTTTTTGAATGACACCTTAATATTGTAGACGATTGATTTAACATTTGAAATTTTGGCTTATATCATATAAAATTATCTAAACCAAACCAATCAGCAACTAATATAATGCGTATGTTTGACTTATAATGTGTTGTTTGTATGGCTTATAATTTGTTTTAACGGCAAGTTTTATAAGTTAAGTTACTAGGATTTGAATTTCTAACTTTAAATATGGTGATGTATCAGTCTAACCAATTCAATTAAAATTCTTTAGTATAAATATCAAATTAGTTGTTATCGTCTTACAACTTTTCAAAAAGAAAAAATACTTTTTCAACTTTTCAAATAAAAAAAAAAATAGCACTTTGATTTGATATTTAAAAATATAACAACTTTTTATCAATTTACATTTATACATTTTCTTCTTTTTGTTATTATTTTATAAAAATTAAAAAAAAAATTGTTCTTATTCTTACCGTTGTCAACATTCATCTCAGATCACCCTCGTTGACCATCGGAAGGGATCACCCTCATTGACCATCGGAAGGGATCACCCTCGTTGACCATCGGAAGGGTCCATATGAAGTTGCTGGCTGCCAGGCCATAGCGAGATTGACCGGCACCATACCTCCAGCAAATGGTTGCAGAAAGTGAAGTTTTAACTAGTGCTAAATAGATTTGAATTTTTCAATCACCGATTAATCGGTATTTCTGTATTGAATTTTTGATTTGAGACCACCTGTCGAAAACCCAATAGATGGTGGTCATTTTGGTAACTGTCAATGTTTGTTGGCAAAAAAAAAAAAATCACGTTCATCAACAATCTATTGTTTTTTGCATTTTCTGTCAACATACGGCGGAATCGCGAAAAAATAAGGTCATATTTTGAATTTACGAGTAGAAAGCTTTCCGTTGATATTCATTTGTTATATTTCATCACCATTACAATTTTTCGATGGCCGACGGCGGCTAGGGCTTTTTCAATAAAGCAAACAAAGATGGTGGTTGCTACATTTTATTGAATTGTGATAAAGTTTAGTGAATTCTATTTAATCTTATTGAATTGTATTGAAATTTATCGATATTGAATTATATTGAAGTTTACAAATATTGAATTGTATTTAAATTTACTGAATTATATTTTATTTATATTGAAGTTTATAAAATTATTTTGAAACTTACTGAATTGTATTGAAACTTACTGATATTGAATTGTATTGAAGTTTACTGAATCGTATTGATGTTTACTAAATTGTATTAAAACTTATTGATTTTTCACTAATTTTATAGATTTTATAATGATTTGCACTTTATTTACTATATTAAATTTTATTCATTTCACTGACTTGTATTGATTTCTAGTGAATCTAAGTAATCGGTAGAAATCTATCTTCGTCATCAATTTATATTTAATGGACATACACAATTTTGGTCATAACTTTTGTTATAGGTGTTAGATCAACTATTATAAACATTTTTCAAAAAAGGTTGTTCAGAGATTTACCAAGCCTAAAGGCTTTGCCTCCATTACATCCTCGTGATTTTTTCTGATATTTTTTAGAGTGTTCTTGAACTTTTTATTTATTTACTAAATGTTATTAATTGTTAATGATAATGATTCTTATTGAACCTTATTGAAATTTGTTTATTGATTCTTATTGAAACCTATTGAAATTTAGCAAGTTGTCACATTCATCTTCTCCACCTTTATGAAATCTTAGTGGCCACGCTTACCTAACCACCGCTTGACAAGAAATTGTCCACCGAAAAACTATCACGAAACCGACGAGGCATACTAAATCTGAAAGAGCTTGATAAGAAGAGTTGTTGACACCGAAATCGTGTCATACGGTTGTTGGAAGGCAATGAACACGATTTTGAAAAATTCTGCAAAAATACACTGTCAACCAGAATTTGATCGGCTCGTGTGGCGGCTACCAGAATCCGACGGCAATGGACTCGGCCGAAAGTCAGTTTGCTGTTGATGGGGCGTGTGCCTGTGGTGGTGGCCGGAGGGGGCGGTGCCAGAGGTTCAAAGCGATTGCTGAAAATTCTAGTGGTAGGTTGTCTGTCCGATTTTCTTATTTTTTTCTTTTTTTTATAAAAATTAAATTTACTTTTATTTAGTAGGGGCCGTTTTGAAAATTTTGACATTCTTTTTCTAAATGTGTTATTTTACTAATTTTAAAACTTTTGTGCTTATTATTTTTAGTAAGTAAACTATAATTGTATTATATTACTAATTGTCCCTATATTAGGGATTCATTTGAAAATTAATTAATATAATAAGCAAAAGATATTTTAAATGATTTGCATAGAACGATGTCGTTTCTAGGCATGATCTTTGATCCCTTAAAAGTGTTGGGAAAATGGAATGGATCCGGTTATTTGCCTTTTCCAGCTCAATAATTGTACTAGCTGTACTGTAGCTAGCTGCCATTTCACTTTTTCTCTATCTGACCTCATAAATACACAAATATCTCGAGGGTGACCAAATTAAACCAAAATTTTACAATCTATCTCTATCTGTATAAAATATATAATAATAAAAGAAGTGCTATAATTAGATATAATATTTTCTTAGAATTTTTATATTTACTTCACAACATTATAAGTAATTAAGTTATATATTATTTTCGAGCTTGATATAAAGTCTAACTGCATAATTTTTTTTATTATATAATTTAAATATTAATAATTTCTAATTTAATAGTCTCAAAATCAAATTTTTAATGATTTATATTTTATGGAATTTATATAATTTTTTTATATATAAATTACTCCATGAATCACATTTTTTTATAAGCAATTCATTTTCTATTAGTGTTAAAACTAATGCATATAATAATTCTAAACTTGAATTATATTACATAGAAAAATTGTGTTGAATGCGATAAGATAAAATTTTATAATTAATTTTTAAAAATCAAAATTTGTTATTAAATGATGATGATTTTAAGATTTTTTTAAAATTTTTTTAAGATCGATTTAATTTTTACACCGCACAATAAAAGTTAACTATTTTTTAAAAAAAATTCAAAATTCAAATTTAAAATTTAGTAAGAATTTGAATGTTTTTTTTTGAAAAGTAGAAAAATGAATATAACATTTTATTTATTCATATGATTTTTTTTTTAAAAGTTGAGGTCTTAGTTTTAAAATAAATAAAATATTTGCTAAGAACAATTTATTTTTTAGGAGTGAATAGAAAATAGATATTTTAGATCTTGGAAAATAATTTTTTTAAAAGAATTTTGAAAAAAAAAATCTAATTAATGGGTTAGAAATGCTTTGTTTTCTTCTAATCAAGGTGCTAGAAATACATGTTAAGAGTATTTTTTCTTCAATAAAAAAGATTAAAAATTAATATATTGTTGAATATTTTTTGGGAAAATATATTGTTGATTTGATGAAACTTTATTCCCCAAATTAGAAAATGAGGTGGCCCTTTTTTATTGCATAGAGTTTTCTATAATCTACGACGCCCTAATCCTAAAGAAGATATTTTCTTCTTCTATAATTTGGGTGGCCACCAATGGTCCGCATCCGCAATATCGGCTAAGAATAATAAACTACGGTTGCAATTTCTAACTGCAGTTAGGTTAACTAACCATAGTTAGGTTCCTCAGCATTCTATAAAAGCCTTGTTTAGCCTATGCTTTTGCATCATCCTATCTCATTCTCAGATATTTTTCTTAGATATTTTTCTTAAAATGGCAGCAGCAGATGTCGAGTTCCGGTGTTTCGTCGGCGGCCTTGCCTGGGCCACAAACGAATTAGCGCTCGA
Source organism: Croton setiger (assembly GCA_948099555.1). Taxonomy (NCBI): domain Eukaryota; kingdom Viridiplantae; phylum Streptophyta; class Magnoliopsida; order Malpighiales; family Euphorbiaceae; genus Croton; species Croton setiger. The sequence continues at coordinate 9,062 of CANUEY010094913.1, forward strand.
AGAAGCCTTTAGTCCCTTCGGCCAAGTTCTCGAAACCAAGGTCCGTTAGTCACGGTCGCAGGGATCAGATCCGAATCGGCTTTGTCGATCCCCAGATCTGTGATTTGTTTCTGTTACTATAATCTCTCTGTGTTACTGTTCACTGTTACTTTTATGTTACTAATCTCGAATCGGTACGTAAATCTTCATCCTTTGGGGGAGATCGATCGATTTTTAATTTATGTTAACTTGTTTATTTATGGATTCGTTCTGTTTGGACATGGATCTAACTAGATCTCTTGATTTTATGTTCAGATTATCAACGATCGTGAGACTGGTAGATCTCGTGGATTCGGATTTGTGACTTTTAACGAGGAGAAATCGATGAGAGATGCTATCGAAGGAATGAACGGCCAGAATCTCGATGGACGTAATATCACTGTGAACGAAGCTCAGTCACGCGGAAGTGGCGGTGGTGGAGGTGGCGGTTACAACCGTGGCGGTGGCGGTGGTCGCCGTGAAGGTGGATACGGTGGAGGTGGTTATAACCGTAGTAGCGGTGGCTATGGAGGAGGTGGTAGCGGCGGCTATGGAGGTGGCCGTGACCGTGGTTATGGTGGCGATGGTGGATCTCGTTATTCTAGTCGCAGCGGTGGCGATAGTGGAAACTGGAGGAACTAGTTAATGATAGAGTTCTATAACTATATTAGGGGTGTTCTGTTTAGTCTTATGCTCGATCGGTGTTTGGTTCTGTTCTGTTCTGTTCCGTTCCGTTGATGATATGTACTGTATTTTTGTTCTCGTCCGTTGGTTGGAAAAATGAATGAATGATGGTTTTTGATATTTTAATTTCTTAATTAGTTTTTAATTATTTTCTTAAAGAGTTAGATATAATATCGTGTTATTAATTGATAAAAAATGTAATCATTACGGTCAAATTAATCGAAGTCATATTTATAAATTACAAAATATTTTAAAAACTATTCTGAACTGTTTGTTTACACATTAATTTACTGCTCTATTTGAACAAAAGTCTATTTTTTAAAAAATAATTCATATTTTCTAAAAAATTCGTCAACTAGTTCATAATGATTTAAAAACCAAATAATTTCAACTTAAATATAATCAAAATTTAATAATTTAATTACAAAATCGTTTATTTCTTTGCGGTTTTTATAGATAAAAAAAATATTTTTCAGATTTGGTATAATTTTTAAGAAAGCATTGTTTTTTATTGAAATAGAAATATACATTTTTATTATAGTGTGGATTGATGAAATTAAAGTGCATGAATTTTATTGATTGTATAAAATATGGAATACACGTGTACCGTAAAAAAAAATTAAATTATGGAATGTAATTAAAATTTTAAAATATACGAGTAGTAAAAAATTAATTGAATTGATTAAATCTTACCCAGCATGAGGATTTTTCTTTGAAGCAATTAGATGAGCTAATAATTGAATGGATTGACAACAAATAATAGAATTTATAATGATTACATGTTATTTTAAATTTTACTAATTAAAGTATTAAACAACCATTTGATCAATTATTTTATTTATTGGTGAATTCAGATTAATTTAAACTGTTGTATTTTAAAAGATAATTAGTATAAAAAATTGAGTATATATATATATATATATATATATATATAATAGTTATATAGTTTTGTCTCTTTGCATCATGCCTTCCACTACTAATATATATTTTTTAGATTGTGTTTTGAACGGGCTCTCCATCGGACCAAAAATTGAATTAAACCATAATTGAAACTATTAAAGAACCAAAAATCAAATTAAACCATAATTGAACTGTTTTCAAACTGTTTTCAAGGATTCGAGATTTAAATCGAAATTGAATTTTCTGAAAAATTTTATAAGTAAAATTGTATATAATCTTACATCTGAAATTAGAACTAAAAAATAAGATATTAAATTGAAACTGAAACCGAAAATTTTTGTTTAGTTTTGGTTTTAAATTTTAAAAGAATCAGTTTATTGATTTTGGTTTTGCTCCTTAAATGGAGCCAACAATAGTATACCGCGCACCCTATTATCTTCCTAAATTGCAATGTGCAATTAAATGTGAGAATAAATAATAACATTTTAAAAAATAAAATAATCTAATTGAGGAAAAAAATAGCACAAAAGTTATTTAAATACAAAATGATTTTTTTTATAATAAATTTGACATTATGCAGTTTTACTTCTGAACGTCACAGCCCTGCCTAAAAAAAAAACAAACAAGTCCCAACAAAGGAAAAAAAGAAGGAAACGCTCAAGAACGCAAAAAGCCAAAGAGACCATTCTTGCTTTTGCAGATTTTTCTCATTTCGCAGCCGCTAATTTCATCTGCGGAACAGTGAAACGCAAATACGGGGGAAATTAATATTCTGATCCATCGACGATCGTCATGTCTTTCTCATTCTTCAAGCCGTCTCGGCCTAAAACGCCGCAGGAGGTTGTGAAGGCAATGAAAGATAGCCTCATGGCTCTTGATACGAAGACTGTCGTTGACGTCAAAGCTCTCGAGAAGGTATTGCCATTTCTTTTCATTACTTAATGGAAATGCTGTGGATTTGTTGTAATTTTTATTTTATTTTTCATTCAGAGGGTTAATTTGCCTACTGATGATGCAATTATGCTTTTACAACTGTTAAAAGATTATAATATTTGTTGTTTAGTTGTATAATTGGATCAATTGTGAAATTAACTATCCATAAAAGAGGAAACAACTAGGGACCTGTTTGCTGTTGATTAAAAAGATAGTAGTAAGTAATTGCTAAGCGTTGTAGAATAATGGTTGCCCCTTGTTTGTTTGGTGTTCATTAAATGTAGCAATGCACAATTCCAGAATTTGAAGCCCTGGTACGGTTGCTGTGTAATTTAGCAAGCTATCCGGACAATTTTTGCTTGAATTTATTACTCTTAGGCTTCAAACTTGAAATCTCCTGGCTGCAGGCCCTGCAGTTGTGCTAGACAGTGGTTCTTGAGACACCAAGTGGAAGGAGACAAGACAACCCTTAAAATGTTGTAAGGCAGCATTGAAAGGCCAAAGAGATCATATGCTGCTTATACATATTGTACCACTATATGCCATGTAGTAGTAGTAGCAGTAGTTAGTCTAAAAAGCAAAATCAAGTGCATTTTATTATGATTGGCTTAATCAAGATATTTGACCTTCTTTTCTTGATTTCTTTTTTTTCTTTTGCCATACAGGCAATGGAGGAAGTTGAGAAAAATCTCGTGGCAGTGAGATCTATGCTTTGTGGAGATGGGGAGGTTGAACCAAACATGGATCACGTTTTGTTGCTGGTTCTTGAAGTTTGTAAAGAGGATATTCTTGCCCTCATGGTCCATAAATTGCCTCATTTGGGATGGGAAGTGAGTATAAACTGTCTTAGCAGAATGAGAAGTATTGTGAGTTTATTTACATTCACGAGGTGCTATATGTCTTCTTAACTCAGGCAAGAAAGGATTTAGTCCATTGTTGGTCCATATTGTTGAAGCAAAAGGTTGAATCCAAGTATTGTTGCGTGGAATGCATAGAGAACCATTTGGAATTGCTAGACTTTCTTGTTGTGTGGTAAGCTTATATAATTTCCTACCCTCTTTGTTTCTGTACTTAAACTTGTCTAAATATCTCAGTAACTTTATAACTTCACATTCTCAGTTGGTTTCTTGCAAGTGTCTATTCTATTGTGAGATCTTTGTTGCTCCATGGTATCCAGAATTTTTTTCGTGAGTTGTAGCCCACAAGGGTATTAGGCTGCTTGTCTGAAACGAGGAGTGCAATTTTTAATGGATTCCAAACTGGAATTTCAATTATGTTAGAACACTGAAGAAAGATGTCATTATTCAATTTTTTACTTTAGAAAGGCATAGTAGCTTACTACTTAAAAATCTGAAACTAAGAATTTTACGGTTGAAGGCAGTGGATGCCAATTGTTGAAATCTAAAAAGCCCCAAAACCTCTAATCATAAAAAATTTGCACTATTGTTTTCTTGCTGTTGTCCGTATGATGATTAGGTCCTGAATTAGAAGCTGTATTGAAAACTCAGCTACATATACCAGTTTCACCACAGATTTGCAGTGTGCAAGCCAGTATATGTGTCCACGTGCCCTGATCTAACAGGTGCTTTTGTAATAAAGTACATAGACAGTCTTATATCCTCGACAATCTCAATACTTGTTGAGAGTTGCGTGGTGTGCAAAAAACACTTGAAAATTCTTGAATTGTTCTATTGTCATCTAATTATGAAATCCAATAGTGTGATAATGCATGGTACTTATTTGTTGTCTTTTGGAAACAGCTATGATAACAAGGAAATTGCCTTGAATTGTGGACTTATGTTAAGGGAGTGCATCAAATTTCCAACACTTGCAAAGTAAGATGCCAGGCTTTTTGTCAATTCCTTTTATGGTTGTTGCAATTCCTTGATGATGTTGCCAGAGTTGATGGCATATTTGACAAGAAACTTTGCTGTGGTTCTTGTATGCATGATAATAAAATTAAGTGAAGCACAATATTTAAAGAACTATTTGTTTGCTCTTGTTTGCCTACTTGGTGCAATTTTAGTTCAACAAACTTCCAATCAGCGATATTCTTGTTTATCAACTTTAGTGTATTTCACACTGTTAATTTGTCTTGAATTTTCAGATACATACTAGAGTCTGCAAGCTTTGAATTATTCTTCAAATTTGTGGAATTGCCAACCTTTGATGTTGCTTCTGATGCTTTCTCTACTTTCAAGGTCAGAGTTACTAGTTTGTAAGTTTCTTGGTTGCTTTAACATTAACTTGTCAGTTTTGAAGCTTCCAGCTACTCATGCTTTACATTTTTGGAAATTAATGATTGTCAGGATTTGCTTACTAAACATCACACTGTGGTTGCTGAATATCTAACTGCACACTATGATGAGGTACATTTCTTGTTATGTTTGTGGTATGATCAAACAGTATCCAATTAAAGGTTTATTTATGCTTTGCCAAGATTTGCTAATGACCGGCAAATTAGTGATATCAAGTAATTCGGGAGAGTGTCAATTATCTCAACTTAGAATTCTTTTTCACAACAAGCTTGTTTTCAACCTATTTGCTGAAACATTTATGTTTTGGATAGTTACTAGAACTCTTTTGTTAATAATCTTTTTATATTTATCTTGTTCTTTTGTTGTCTATGTAAGATAGCTAATATGATAAGGTGCTGTTGTTCCAGTTCTTTGATATGTATGAAAGACTGCTGACATCCCCTAATTATGTGACAAGGAGGCAGTCATTGAAGGTTAGTTTTTATTACAGGTGTTTACTGACCCCTCCTTGCTGTTCTGATGAGTGATTTGACACGCTATGTTAATTATTTTAGCTTCTCTCGGATTTCCTTTTGGAGACCCCAAATTCCCATATTATGAAGCGCTATATTGCAGAAGTTCGATACTTAAAAGTAATGATGACATTGCTGAAGGTATTTATTTTCACTCCTTGTTTCCTGCATTTTAGTTTTGGGTTGATTTTATTTTGAGTTCCTTATTTAGTTATTTTAAAAGCCAAAAACCCACCCCAGACATGAAATTATATTTTCAATTGCTTTCTTCTTCTTCTAACATATCATAAAGCTCTTGTTATGAAAATGTGAAACCCGTTGATATTTTGTTACTCAAATATGCAATCGCAGTCACATCATGGAAGTGTTGGGTTATAGGATAGCTTTCATCTTTTCCTCTCTATTCATCAGTTGCGTCTTGTAGTTCTACTGTATTTTAATCTTATGCAATCCATCATTATGTGACCACCTGCACTAAAATATTTACTCGTGAACTGTGCTTGCTTATGGAGTATTGTTTTTTTCTATGGTAAACTAGTCTGAGAGCTATCCAATCATCCAAATGTGGATACTAGGCCTACTCAAGGCATAATTGGGGATCTGGTTGCTTCTATTGTGATAAGATTAATTACTGCAGGGAATTCATCCTTAAAAAAAAAAAAACCCTAAAAGGTAATCACTTCCCCATGCAGGAGAACAGATTGCCTTCACTTTTAACTCTCTTTTCATATTTTCAATAATCAATATGCATGGGGTTATTAGAGATTCATGGATTCTATACGTTAGTCCAATAAATAGTTCAATTTTCTCAGTTTATTTCACCGCCGTTTCAAAATGGAAATTGTTAGTTCTGTGTGATTATATAGCGATAATACATCTGTCTTTATTATAGATTTGAATCTTTTGAAACAATCCTCTTGTAATTTAACCATTTTGTCTATTTGTTTTTTCTTTTCCGAGCAGGACTCCAGCAAAAATATCCAGATATCAGCTTTCCACATTTTCAAGGTTCTGAAATTTATTTATTTATTTACTTGTCATCGGTCTTATTATTTTATGTCTCTCTATTTATTTAATGTATGCTTTTTGAAACACTGGCTGTTGAAGAATTGAAATTTACAAATCACATTATTTTTTGTGGGAGCACTTAGGAAGCATCCATCTCTCTCTCTCTCTTTCTAAAATATACCATAACTAAGTTTGTTTTTGGCTGTAACACTTGGGCAGTATCATGAATCTCCCCTTTCTAAAATATACAAAAATACAATCCCTTCATTCACAGCTTTAATAATGATGAATGGAGGAGTTGGCAGTGTAAATTATCAGTTGTGATTCTCACTTTGTAGTTTCTGTGTCTTGGTTCCCCTGCAGGTCTTTGTTGCTAATCCCAACAAGCCACGAGAAGTAAAAGTAATTTTATCAAAAAACAGTGAGAGATTGGTGGAATTGCTTAATAACCTGACCATCGGCAAAGGTAATAGATACGAAATTGGCTTTGATATTATGTTCAATGAATCGTTTTCAATTTCTCCAATGGCAATCTCCTGGTTTCAGGTGCTGAGGATGAACAATTTGAAGAAGAAAAGGAACTGATAATTAAGGAAATTATGAGACTATCGCGTTCTTAATATTTGGATAGCTATCCGGTTTACCTTTTGAAACTAATTGGGAGACTATTGAGATTGATGCTAATTTTATAAGATGATTTCCTGCAAGAGTTGGGGTTTGGTGTTCATTCAAGGCATTCCCGGGGAGATGTATACCTGTAATATTTTTTGCAAAAGAAGTGATACTGAAACTTAGTAGAGAGATTGACAATTGGTTTCGAGTGGTGAGGAAGGCATTGTATTATAATGATAATGGATTTGTTTCTTCTTGTTTTAGAACAAGAGGGAATGAGTTGTAATTGCGTGTTGCACCAAGCAAATATTACAATTTCTATTCTTCATATGATATATGAATGTCTGATTGTGAAGAAATTGAGCTTCTGTTTATGATTTCTGGCATTTTGTTTGCTAATTTGGAATTCAAATTCAGGCTTTCAAGATTTGCATATTCTAATCTTTACCATTTTTATAATGTCGGTTTACCTCATGAACTAGAATATTCCTTTTTTTTTCTCCCTTTCTTATATTCCCTCCCAAAAGCTTTTGTCGTCTTCTTTTTCTTTCGATTCTCATTTGATATCTTCTTCCTTCTTCCTTTCAATTCTCCAATGAATTTTTTCAAATCTGTCTTCTCCGACGAAACCACTCCTCCCGATTCTCCTAAATCCCCACCCGACACTCCACCCTCTTCCGACCCCCAATCTCCTAATCCTCAACCTACCGCCGCTGGTTCCTCATGGTCCTTCGGTGGCTTAATTCAAACCTTAGCTTCAAAATCCGAGTCAATGATCGGAACTTACCGCAAGGATTTCGAGGAATTTGGATCCGGACTCAAAAAGGAGACGGCTGTGATTAGAGAAGTCGCCTCCCGTGCTGTTAAGGACCTTCCAGCTTCGCTTGAGGTCGGTGCTTCCGTCGCGCAGGAATCGCTGGAGACCGTCGGGCAAGCTATCGATGACATCGGAGCCACGGTCTCACAGATGATCATTCACGGTAGTGATTCGATCCGATCTCAAGATCAGGATGACTCGGATTCCTCTGATAAACAGTATAGTGATGGTAAACGACAGTCGATGAATTTGAAACGGTATAGTCGTTTTGATGCGCAAGTAAGTGCGTTACAGTGTGATTTAAATACTTACTGTACTGGACCAGAGGATAGAGTAGATTATGAGAATTGGAAGTTAGGATCTTTTTCTATTGATGATAAAGCAGAGGAGATAGAGAATTTATTTATTGAAAATAGGAGAATTAAGGAGATTTATGATGAATTGGTACCTAGTAGAGTAGATAATGAAGGATTTTGGAGTAGGTATTTTTATAAACTGCACAAGTTAAAGCAAGCAGAAGAAGCTAGAGCCTTACTGGTACAGAAAGCAATTTCTGGTGAAGAAGAGGAGTTGAGCTGGGATTTTGATGATGAAGAAGATGAAAAGCGCAGTAACTCTGTTACAGAAGGCCAATCAAGTGGTAATGTAAAGGAAGATAACAATTTCGACGAAAGATCAGAGCTTCAGAATAGAAACGAAAAGGAATGTATGATTGAAAGTGACAAGTTTGAGGAAAAGGCAGTGGAAGGCAAAGGAGACAACGGGGATTCTTGTAAAGATAGTGATTTATCAGTGGTTTCAAGTCAATCATTATTGCCAGAGGAGGAAGACCTTGGATGGGATGAAATTGAAGATATTGGAATGAATGATGAAACCATGGGGGCCAACACGACCAGTAGACTTGATTTGCGTAAGCGATTGAGTGTTGCAGAGGAAGAGGAGGACTTGAGTTGGGATATTGAGGATGAAGATGATGAACAGCCTGGTAAACAATAATACCTATTTCATATAGTTGATGATTAATAATTCATATTCGAGATTTGTGGTTGTGTAATTAGCTGTCCTTGATTTATAGTTCTTCCTGGAATTCAACTGATTGGATTCTTGTTACTATTTGAGTTTCTATAAGTTCCCAAGTAAATGTTAATAGTACTAATTATATTAGTCTGCCTTTCTTTAGTTCTTAGGTCCCAGAATTTTCAGGTGTTACAGATTAGGATTAGAAATTAATGAACTGTTGAGTTGGAAATTGTTGAATTGTTGGGATGAACTTAGAAAGAAGAAAAGGCATCATTTAATTTTTTTTGTTGGGGTCAAATTCCAAGTTGAAACAAACACTAGCTAGGACATAGTCGTCTATCCACTGAGCATGATCACACTCAGCAAGGTCACACTCGGCTATCCACTCAGAATATAGACATCAATGGGCTTCGATAAATGATTGATATTTTGGTGAGTTGCAGAGATGGCAAGTGAAACTGAAGTTGTTGTATGGAGGAAGGGGATTGATTAATAATGAAGAAAATTAATTGATTTGGTGGAGAATTTTTAAGAGAAAGAGATTACCAAGTATTTAGCCTTGCCAATCCGAAACAGAGCCGGACATAATTTTGAAATTGGGGGTGGCTTGCAAATTAAAGCTTAAAACAAATCCTTTTTGCGCAAAACTGGAAAATATTGAAATTTTTATTTTTCACTTTAAATTAAATAATTTAATTTAATTTCACTTCAATTCTACTACCAATATACTGTTAAATTTCTACTATATCAAATGTAATTTACGTTTTTTTAATTGTATATTAATTAAACAACTAATTAGAAGAATAAAGTTTATTTCAACTACTCTAAACTATTTTAAAAGTGATTAGAGTGCTCATTCAATAAGCTATTATTTGGAGTTTTTTTATTTTAATTTTAACTGATAGCTAAATTCATATTAGAACTATATTAACCTTATTGAATGATAAAAAAAAGAACAATCTGAAGAAGTTCAAGATGGATGATAGAGGAAGTAAAAGAGCAACAATTCCACCGCAGCAGAAGAAGTTTGACTACTAACAAAGCTACCGCCATGTTTGATCTTGGATATCCTCTCCAGACTGCCTATTTGGCTTCATCTAATTTCTGATCCTTTTTTGCTAAACTCCAAACCGAAAGGTCTCCTCCTGGTATTCTTGTCCAAAGGAACCTCAAATTATCTAACTTTCGTCATATTTTATTAGACTGCTTGTATTGTGGGAGGTGTACCTTGTTTGATGTTTGTTCAATTACCAGCTTGTTACTGCCTTTGTTATCACCCCCAACTATTACTTCTCCACTTCTTTTAATATTGTCATTGGCTAATTTCATAAACTCAATGGGTATCGTATGAAAAATGTAGCATCTGCAGTTTAATTTCAAATGCTTTCGAAGCACAAAATGTTTGTTGAATTGTTGATCAGGCCATAGTCATTGTTGAAGTTATATTCTGTATTAATATTAGCCATAATGCCATATATCTCCTAGTCTGTATCTTCCTGTCTTAATGATCATATGTTGATGGTTTGACAAATAAATTGAGCTATTCTGCAACTATAAATTAACATTTCACTTTGTAAGACTGAGACAAGTCAATTAAGTTGGTTTCAGACATTACTTTCCTAATGCTAATACGTATTGTGGTGATAATTAAGTCCCATTGTTGATTATTGGGAAGCACAAACTGTGAAATTGTTGATTACTGGGAAACATAAATTTATGGAGCAAATTAGAACTTTAATCTCGTGTTTTACCTTTTACTTCCCCTAATAAGGCTTTTAGAAGAATCTACAGACGTGTGCGACGGGGAAAATGGCGGAGATAAAGAAGCCGGAGGAGGAGTAGGGAAAGATACTGTGTCCTGCGCGTGCATGGTTAGGAAAAAAGGTGTGGCATTTGTCTGAGGTGTTCAACAACAGATTGTCTAACAAAATACTCATTCGGTCCCTCATCTTTTAAATTCTGTTCAATTTTGGACGATTTGGTGTGCCCTGGGTGAAAAGAATAGATTGGCCAATTCTGTTAGCGCCTGGTCTAATCTAGGGGCAGGGTTTCTTGCCATTGGAAATTAAAGGTACTTAACTTAGTTTTAGTCATAAACCATTGGAAATAGATATTATTCCAAGGATGCATACTATAGGTATATTTACTATTGATTTCTAATCTAAATCACTAACATTTGGAATTATAAGAACCAAAACAATCCAAATATAAAACTATATACTAAATTTAATTCAAGGTAAAATTAAAGTTTAGATTTCAAGAAAAAGAGTCTCCATGGCAATATAAGTAAGGTGCACTCATTACCTAAAACCAAAGTACCAACTATTCAGCTTTCACAGAAAATCACATATTCCAACCCGACCAGCCAGGTTCAGAATGTCCAGTAGAGTGCAGCATAGGCCAAAATGTACTGATCATATCATATATGAAGCGCTTGATCAAGTGATCGGTGTCGAAAATGTACCTACAGAATAATAAAGAACTAATTCCACCATAGATAGCGGTACATGTTGAGCCAAGAGGGAAGAACATCTGCAGAATAGAACAGAGACATTCGTCAGAAGAATCCACACATTAAAATACACAATCAAACATATTAATGGCTTAAAAAAGTGTATTTAGTAGAGTGCTTAAAGCCTAGGACTAATTACTGGCATAAAGAATGGGTTGAAATCAATCTTCTTTAACAGATTGTAGAACAAAACAAGTGAAAGAAGAAGCAATTTTTCAACTTAATTACCATTAATCTATTCATGTATTGTAATTCGTAATGAATTACTGTTCTAGCAATTCACAATAAGCAAGGCAGTAACTTGGATTTAATGTACCCATAATCTAAATCAATTATAATGCTAGTAAACACTGAAAGCAAAGTTGATTCATTATTTAAAAGAATCAAACCTTCGTATGTATCATCAAATTGCAACTGTATCAGAAAGTCCAGGTATCAGCTCGTTGCTTCTTCTCTCCATTGCATCAAATAAGCTAGCCATTTTTGAACAATAACTGCTTTCGAGTTGTCTTCGGCATCTGTCACATTTGAATGATTACATGAAATCAGCACAAGAAACTTCATTCGAGTTCATCAAGTTCAAAAGAAAGACATAATACCTTGTGATAACTACTTCATCTTCTTCTGCAATGTCTTTAAGCGAAACAAAACTTGTAGTGTGAGGAAATATCCTTATTATCCTTTCTTTCTTCTTTGTTATATGAGGGTCATGAGATTTCTTTGTTTTGGTATCATAAACAAGAAGTCTATCTACACACAAAACCAAGATTTCCTCATTGTCCAATTCAGCTACAAGCTGACAGTCAATGTATAAAGAGCGATTAGTTAACTTCTCAGTAACTAATATTTCAGTCCAAGATTCCTCGTCACCATAGTTCTTCATAGTCCACAGGTGGAATTGTTCATCAAAAGAAGCCACACACACACATAAACAACCTTTTAAAACTCCTAACGTCATACAAGACGTCTTCTCAACATCCAAACACAAAGGCAAATTCATCACTTTGAACTGCTCAGAACTAAAATCAAAGGAAAAAATAGAATCGATTTTATAAAGACCAAACCAGTGGATACATCCATTCAAAGTAGCATGAATAGGTAAGTCATAAGAAATCATGCAAGGTGGAATTCCAAGACTTCTCCATTTTCCTTTCCCAATTGTGTATATTGCAGCTCTTTTATAACCTTCGCCTCCTTTCTTTAGATATACTGTTTGTAGCAATTTATATTCATTAGTGGAAGCACAGAAACCAAAACCATAAGTGTTCCAAGTTTCCCAATACTTAGTCAATGGAATTGTGATAAACTCGCCTAATACTGGATTGCAAACATGGATATGTCCTAAGCTCAAGCAAAGCAGCCCATTACAGGAATTAATCAAACTCAAATCATTGGGTCGCTTATTTTTGGTACTGAAAAATTCCAATTTCTCAACCCCAACGCTGGTTTGGGTGTTATTTCCTGTCAAGCGGACCAACTCTAGCTGCTTTGATTCGCTTAGGAGGTGTTCGGTTTCGACAAGGAAATCAGGAGGTGATGATTGGGATTGGAGTTGGAGTTTGGCAAAAGAAGGATGAGAAATTAAGTGAAGCCAAGTTTTGCAAACGGCCCTGCAATGGATGAGGGTTAGAATAGGCACTCTAGAGAGGATATCCATAATCAAACATGATGGGAGCTTTGTTACGAGCCAATCTCCATGTGCTCCGCTAGCAATATTTGCTCCCTGTCTTGCTTTATCGTCCATGCCTGACAGAAAATTCAATATGCAAAACAACAAATCCAGCCTTACATTTCATTCACTATAACTAATCATTTAGCAAAAAGCCCTAAAATTATATTAAAAAAAAAAAAAAAACAAAACAAAACCCCGTATTCCCTATATAAGAAACAAATTCAAATATTAGATCATGCAAAAATTCTGTGAGAAGCAACGGAAATTAAAAACAGATGAACAGCAGAACTTCAAAGTTCTTATCTCAAATTTTGATCGTTCCTAGCTTCAGCTTACCAGTTAATCGTCGTATATCACCTTCAACACTAACGAGAAGATATGATTTTGTACCTCGATTGAACCCTAATCGATCAATTCTAGGGTTTTCCTTTCCCCTAATAATAATATCTCTCAAAACACTCCCCTCACAAAAATCTGTTCAAATTCTTCTGCATTGGTTTTGGCTTCCACGAGAAGACTCTTTATAAATTTCATTAATTGACGTGGCGCTTACGTGGTCTTTGAATTGTCAAGGTTATTCACACGCTGGCCCAATTTTTAAGTCAGTCTTGCCAAGTCATTGCGTCTGTTCCTCACGCGCACAATTCAAATCGTATTAGTTTTTCCATCGTAACAATAAGAACCAAAATGATTCCAATAGAAATCTATTTACTAAATTTTATTCAAAGTAAAATTACAGTTTAGGTTTTGAGAAATAAGAGTCTCCATGGCAATATAAGTAAGATGCAGTCATTACATAAAACCAAAGTACCAACTATTCTTCAGCTTTCATAGAAAATAACAATAATCCAACCCAGGCCGGCCGGTGAGTATCCTGTACAAACTAATTGTTTCTTTGACTCAAAACTCGCAAAATGGAAAGGAACAGGTTGAGAATGTCCAGGTAGAGTGCAGCAGAGGCCAAAATGTACTGATCATAAGTGAAGCGCTTGATCAAGTGATCAGTGTCGTATATGATGTATCCGCAGAATACCAGAGCGCTAATTCCACCATAGATAGCAGTGGATGTTGAGCCAAGAGGGAAGAACATCTGCAGAATAGAACATACATATTCATCCAAAGAAGAAACCGCACATTAAATTAAACAATCAAACATATTAATGGCTTGAAGGTTTGAAAATAAACAAAGAAAAAAATGAAATCGAACCTGGATAAAACTAGTCAGTATGAGGATCATGAGACTGGTGAATAGAATTGGTCCCAAGAAGCTGAAGTCTTTTCCCTTCTTAGCAGCCCAGAATGTGTATGCAGTTAGCGAGCAAACCACAGCAGAGGTCAAAATGAGAGCTTCGAGCACAATTTTGCCTAGAAGATCCAGAACAATATCATAATCAGTTCATAACAGTCAATTTCAATATTATCATGAAAGATTGCAAGTAAAATCATTCCAATCTACACTTCAATGTGAAAACAAACCAATTCTCTGTAGCAATTATGAATGAGGAATAAGAAAGATACTGACCATCTGTATTAGCACAGCTTACTCCCACCAAAAAGCTCAGCGACACGGTGAAAAGACCAAGGATGATCAGGTTGACAGGGTGCTTCTGATGATATACATGCAAGGGCCATAGCACTGCAAATTTTGAGCTTGTTTATAAGATAAATGCCCAACAATTCAACAAAATAAAGAATTAAAGAAAATTAAGCATCTAAAAAGAAACAAAGATGAAAGAAACAAAGAAATGGCTCAAAGTTCCATTTAGTGTCAAACTGTTCTGTATTTGGCAAAAATCATCCAATTCAATTTCAAAACAAATAACCCTAAAAGGTCAAAATTTCTCTTGAACAATTCATCAAGATATCGTCCAAGCAAATAATCATAAAAGAAAACAATTAATTTACCCTTTGATATACCAATTAAAGGAAATTCAATCAATCGATAACCTAATTCTATATCAAAAACATTCTCACAAGAACATAGAATTCAGCATGCAATAGCATCAGATCAAGCCCTAAACAACAAAAGATCCAATTCGAAAACCTAAATTGAGCAAAGGAAAACGAGAGATCTGAATTGATAACATACAGATGAAGGGCACGATGCAGAGAAGCAAAAGCAGGCCGGGACTATTGGCAAGCAAATTGTTGACAGGAGTATAGAGGACGGTGGCGGCGGCGACGATGGTGGTAAGCACCAGCTGAACGGCTAGAATGCTGTAGACCTTACGAATCAAGCCCCATCGCAACTGGTTCTCTCCTAGACCCAAACCAGGGTACAGAGTCTCTCCATTTCCGGCCTCTAGATCGACTTCTTTGTCCTTAGTGCTCAGGCTCGTGAATCCGTGCATATCTTCCTCCTCTTTGACTTGTGTTCTTCCGATTCCCTTCTATTTTTCTCTGCAATAGATGAGAAATTTCAGGATGTGTTTGGATATATGTAGGGTTGGAAGACGAAGACTTCAATCAAAAGACTCTGTCGTCATTGTGTAAGTTAACGTGACATGCAATATAAACAAAGGTGTGACAGACAAATCAGTAATTGGTAAACTGTTCCATAGGTGGGCTCCACATGTCACGCTTGTCAATGTTTTATAGGGTTGTGACGCTAAATTTAATTTCCTTGGGTATTTTATCAATAAATACTCAAATTGATAACTGATGCGATCTTTCCTCAAAATTTCTTAAATTTGAAAATCGGAGCCGCCGCGGTGTTCCGCTTTTTGATGTATTCGTCTGAGCCGGTGCATTCTGATAGAGCCATTGAAGCTCTGCAGTACTTGGGAACATTAGCAATTACGGGGTTTTAAAGTTTTTCCTGTAAGTTCGATTGCTAGCTTCTAAAATTCTTTTCTTTAATGAATTTCTTCGCTCGTGTATATCTGTATTGTTCTTCAATTTTGAATCATACAAGACGAAAAACTATTAGGGAGTAGTGAAAATCGGTGTTATTTAATGGCTAGGGCTGCATCATCTTTTGTGATTTTTCTTCGCCAAAGCTCTGGTAGTACTCGACAAAACTCCAGTACCCAGATACGAAAACTTAATGTAGAGGCTAAAGATATTGAATTTAATGGAGAAGGAAGTGGGGAAAATCAAAATTATGAACTGCCTGTCACTGTGAACCGGCATTTTACCGATATGGCTAAACAAATTGCTGAAGTCATGAAAAAGGGATACAAATGGCGGAAAACTCTTTTGTCTGAATTTCCTTCTTTTGATTTCACCAATCCCCAATTCTTCTACGAGCTCTTGAAGCACCAAAGTGATCCATTCTGTTCATTGCAGTTCTTTAGCTGGTTGCGTTCAAATTTCAATTTTGTGCCTGACGAAGTTTCCTGTAGTTTGCTTTTTGATTCACTTTTGGATGCTAAAGCTTCCAAAGCTGCAAAATATTTCCTTGAACACTCAGGTTTTAATCCTGAGCAGGGTTCTTTAGAGCGCTATATTGTTTGTCTTTGCCAAGATCAGATGATTGACGTCGCCCTTGATGTCTTTTTGAAGTTTAAAGATCAGGGAGTATGCCCTTCACTACCAACATGGAATTCTGCTTTATTAGGTTGTCTTAATGTTAGGAGGACTGATCTTTTTTGGAAATTGTATCATGTTATGATGGAATTTGAGGTTGGGGTAGATATTGATGTTGAGACTGTTGAATATCTTATTCGTGCTTTCTGTCTAGATGATCAAGTTTTTAAGGGTTATGAACTTCTTAGAAAGATTTTGGAAAGTGGGTTAGTTCCTGGAAATCAAGCTTTCATCGCACTGATATCCAGGTTCAGTAAGCAGAGAAATTATGATAGGGTATCTGAAATTCTTCACATAATGATTGCTAAGAATTGTGCTCTTGATATTAATGTATATCTGGAAGTCATCAAAGGACTTTTCAAGAATAAAAGGCCTCTTGAAGCTTCAAGGGTTTTTTATGATCTCAAGAATAGAGGTTTTAGCTTGAATAGTGTCATGTATACAAATATGATTCATGGTCTGTGTAAACACGGATTGCTTAATAATGCTAGGAAGCTTTGGTTGGAGATGATTTCTGATGGCATTCTCCCCAATGAATACTCTTATAATGCACTGATTAATGGGATTTTCAGGTATGGAGAGATTGAAGATGCTATGAAACTATACAAGGAGATGTGTGATGAAGGTTATAGGAAAAGTATAGTAACTTACAACATGATGATTTTCAATTTGTTCTTAAGAGGAAGGGCAAATGAGGCTTTGTGCTTGTTTAAAGAAATGCTACAAAAGGGAATCGATTTTAATTTGATAACTTATACTAGATTGATTTTTGGCTTTTGTAAAAATGGGAAGATAGGAGATGGTATGATCCTATTCAATGAACTGCTGACACGTGGTTTCAAACCATCAACTATATCTTATCTTCCCATAATTAGGAAGCTATGTGAAATGGGAGACATGGAAGAAGCAAAATGGTTGTGGAATGATATGCAAACGAAGGGTTTGAAGCCAAAGCCCCGTGATTACGCTCGTTTAATCGATGCGCTGTGTGAAAATGGTTTTGTAGCTGATGGGATGGAATGGTTCATTGTTATGCGGAAGAATGAACTTATACCATATAAAACAACTTTAAATAGATTACTTGATTGTCTTTTACAGCAAGAAAGTTTAGATGATGCTTTATTTCTTTTAAGTATCACGCCGGAGAATGAACTTAAAGCACAGAAGACTACTTTGAAGAAGTTGTTTCATTGTTGTTTACAGCACGAAAGGTTAGATGATTCCTTACTTGTTTTAGATTTTATGTCTCGGGTAGGATATTCTCTTGGAATAGACATATGGTGTTCTCTGCTGAGTTCAGTCTTGCAGAAGAACTCGCATTCATCCGAAAGGCTTATAGACAGGATTATAGAAGGAAACTAATTCAGGCGATTCCAATTGTTTCTTTGATATTTTTTAAGAAGAGAGTCTCCGTTCTGATTGATCAATGACAATTATGATAGATGGATCTAATGAGATTCTTCCCACCCACAAAAAAAGCTTAAACTTGGGAGTTACCTTCACCATTTGGTTTCTGGGATTTGTCATATGTGCTTATTTGAGATGGAAGAGGAGCCTACTGTTCTAGTTTCTTCTGCAACTGGTAGTATGCCACTCCTAGGAGGAAGTGAGGAACTGCTAGCCCCGCGGCTGGACAACCAATGCAATATTTTTAGGACAAAGGAAGGAGATTGAGCATCTCCCACCATTTCTAAGCAGGGTATGATCTCTGTTATGGGATTAAATGCTAAGAAACTGTTATCATGTAGGTGTAAGGTTCAGTGATTGAGATTCAATTTGACAAACGGGTTCTTTTGATTTTTTAAACTTGGTACATGTAATCTATGTTTCTTGGTTTATTTTTTATGCGACCTTAAAGAAATGAAGATTTTCAGCAGAAACAGACGTATCATGCTAAATGGACAATTTTCGGCCAAAGATTCTCTTAAAAAAAAATAATAATAATAATACTGTAATTATGATAAATTGTTTGATGATGTTACAAGTAATATAATCAATCACCAAATAAGTTATTTAGGCCAGTTTAACTCAGAATTTTTTTTTTTTTTTTTGTCGAACCATGAAAAACTTTGTAATTCAGAAACTTTAACGTATAAATATTTCAAGGCTATTAGTGTTTGATGAGGTTAGGTTTTTTATCAAATAGGGTGCTTCTTAGACACTTTCCATTCCATCAACCAACAACTAGTTGATTTAGCAGGATTAAGTGTTTGACCATAAAGAAAGTATAATAACATTATTTATTTAAATTCTCGGTTATTAGTACTTGAGTTTGGATTAATGCGATTAGAATTTCCGGTTATTAGTACTTGAATCTGGAATAATGCGCTTGACTATAAAATAAATATAATAACTTGATTTAAATTTCCATCTATTAATACTTAAATTCGGATTGGTGCTCACCATTTAAGAAAAGATACATGATTCAAATTCTCGAATTATCGATACTTGAATCCGGATTAGTCAGCTCTCGAATTATCGATACTTGAATCCGGATTAGTCAGCGCTGTATTAGATTAGTATTTTTTGACAGTATTGGATTTGTTTATTTAGGTTAAAGATTAATTTGCATAATTTCTGTTATTACATTTTGCCCAAGTGCGAGCATCAGCAGAAAAGGACTATAGTCTATAGCCATAAACACATCTCCTACTCAATCGCTTTTACAATTCTTGAGATTGGTCACAGAAAAAAGTAGCTTTCATTTCCAGTCCAGCAAGCTTTCTCTTCTTTTCCCCTAATTTCGCTTCTTATGTATAATTCCCGCCCGAATTGCAGAAAAAATTACCGAATTCGCAATTCAACTTGTTAATTACTGATCATCTTGCTAATCAAATCGTAAACGCACTTTCCATCTTCTTCCTCATTGCTCTATTTCTATGGGTTTTCATCCGACTTCGAGTCTATTTACCAATATTAGGAGGTAATTGTTTTCTTTTAGAACCCTAATTTACCTTTGATCTTTTATGCTTGCTCAATTCCTTTTGAGATGATTTTGCCATCTCATTTATGCCTTCGGTTTGATTGGATGTGGAATATCTTGTTGATTCTTTGCTTCTTTCTATTTTTCCTTGATTTATTTAATTTATCGGGATTATTGAATGTTTCTTAGAAATGAGAAGGATTTGAGCTTGGCCGCTGTTTTTTTTTCTACTGCAAGTATATTTGGCAGCATAAGCAAACAATTTGTCACTTTCTGAGCTTAGAGAGACAGAGAGGATTTTGTCAGTATTACTGGAGATAATTTCACTTGTTGCAATTTATGCTTACTGACTTTTGTGGGATTATCATTAATGCATTTCAAATCTGAAATACATAAGCAAGATTATTATTTGGTTCCTTTGATGTACTTTCACCAAAATTGATGACATTAGTGAAGAATACCACTGAATTGGTTTGGTTTCAATCAACTAAATGCTGTGGCAGATTTTCTTTTCGGCTCTTTAAACTTCTTTTTCGGTTTGCCGTGTAAATGCAGTTCAGATGCTAATCCCATTGCTGGTGATTGTGGGGATGCATTGATTGTCAAAGCATATCCATTAGGAATGATCCGAGTAAACAATGGCACGATCAATGGGGTGGATGATGGGGATTCAAGCCTTGAACCGTGTATGGGTTTAGAGTTTGATTCAGCAGATGAAGCGCGGGAATTTTATGGTGCGTATGCAACAAGAGTAGGATTCAGAATTAGGATCGGTCAACTCTATCGATCACGATCTAATGGTACAGTTTCATCAAGAAGATATGTTTGCTCAAAGGAAGGTTTTCAGCTTAATTCAAGGACCGGATGTCCAGCATTCATAAGGGTGCAAAGGCGTGATTCTGGAAAATGGGTGATTGACCAAATCCATAAGGATCA
>CANUEY010094932.1:0-13744 GCA_948099555.1 Croton setiger
TATATACAAGTATATATAGACTATATATACTCGAGTATATATACTAGTATATATAGACTATATATACTCGAATATGTATTATAATTTGTAAAATATATTGCTATGATTTATGGAGTATATATAATAGTATGTGTGGTTTCATATATGCTGGGTAATACGTTATTTATTCATATATACCAACAAATGAAGAGTATATATGACAGTATATATAGATCATATATACTGTTACAAAAACTATGTATGAATAATGTATGCCTATTTCTGAAAGTCATATGCTATGATTAGTGTGGAATATATATACTAGGTTAAATGTGATTTTTGTGGTATATATATCAATATATATAGTCTATATATACTGTCATATATACCAAGAAACAGAATTTTGTAACAGATTTTGATTGCAAGCAGTTTTGAATCATTGCTTATAATAACAACGCAAAATCCAACAACATCAGGTCATATGTTATGATTTGTCTGGAGTATATATAATAGTATATATGATTCATATATACTAGGTTATGTGTTATTTTTGTGGTATATATATCAGTATATATAGTCTATATATACTATCATATATACCAATAAACAGAATTTTGCAACAGATTTGAAGAAAAAAAAAATGAAAACCTAAAATAGAGGAGGAGAATTTATAAATCACATACAGTTCATAAATGGAGGAGGAGAATTCACATACAATTCATAAATCAAATTAAAAACCTAAAATGAAGGAGGAAAAGAAGAAGAAGAAGAAGAAGAAGAAGAAGAAGAAGAAGAAGAAGAAGAAGAAGAAGAAGAAGAAGAAGAAGAAGAATTCACATACAATTCATAAATCAAATTAAAAACCTAAAATGAAGGAGGAGAAGAAGAAGAAGAAGGAGAAGAAGAAGAAGAAGGAGGAGAAGGAGGAGGAGGAGGAGAAGAAGAAGAAGAAGAAGAAGGAGGAGGAGGAGCAGAAGAAGAAGAAGAAGAAGAAGAAGGAGGAGGAGGAGGAGGAGAAGAAGAAGAAGAAGAAGAAGAAGGAGGAGGAGGAGGAGGAGGAGAAGAAGAAGAAGAAGAAGAAGAAGAAGAAGAAGAAGAAGAAGAAGAAGAAGAAGAAGAAGAAGAAGAAGAAGAAGAAGAAGAAGGGTATTTTAGTACACACAATAATATATATGCCATTTTTTTAATTTTTATAAATTTGTGCTATTTGTTTTTTTTCAGGTAAAATATATGTTATTTGGTTATAATACCCTAAATATTTTTATAAATCAAGACTTGCTTCACACCCATAAAAAACATAAAGGCCCTCTAATATATAGGCTAAGTTACGTAGCCTTAATGGTGGCCACGGGCCGGGCCGGTTCCGGGCCTCGGCCCGCCAGGCCACGGTTCAAGAGGAGTGAAACCGTAATCGGCCCGCTGAACCACCGGGCCGGTGAACCGGCGGTTCACGGTTAACCGCCGGTTCGGTAGCGGACCGGTTAACCGGCGGTGTGGGGAGGCAGAATCGATGGTTTGAGAGGCGGAACTGGCGATTTGGGGAGGAAGAACCGACGGTTCAAGTCCGTTTAACCGACAGTTCAAGTCCGGTTTGCGGTTCCCTACGGTTCCGGTTCCAAAATTCCTTGAACCTGAACCGGCCCGTGGACTGGCCGGTTCAGATTACGGTTTCAATGGTTACGATTTTTCAACGGGCCGGACCGGTTCAGACGGACCGAATCTACCCATGGCCGGTTCAAGTCCGGTTCGCGGTTCCCCACGGTTACGGTTTTTTGATGGGCCGGGCCGCCAGCCGGGCCAAACCGGCCCATGACCACGTCTACATAGCCTAATCGAACTAACCTATGTGATTGACTTATCACTCTTAGATTTCTAGTCACTAATCATATCTCCTCTTCAATTTAGACTTATTGAATATTTGGGAAAAATCTTTATCACTCTATGATTCGAACTTTCCCATCCTTATCACTCCCTGAGTTGAGTTGAGGAGTCCCTTATCTCTCTTTTATTAATATCCCCTCTTAAACTGAGCCGAGATTGAATCTCGAAAAAATGGAAGGTTAGCCTTTGGGAATGGCTTAGTTAAAATATTAGCAATCTTGAAATTAGAAGAAACATGTTAGTAACTAGAAGCCC
Source organism: Croton setiger (assembly GCA_948099555.1). NCBI lineage: Eukaryota > Viridiplantae > Streptophyta > Magnoliopsida > Malpighiales > Euphorbiaceae > Croton > Croton setiger. The sequence continues at coordinate 2,116 of CANUEY010094932.1, forward strand.
AAGTGCAACTCGTTCACGCACATAGTGATAGTCCAATTTGATGTGTTTACTTCAGCATAATTTAGTGGGATGGTTATTTTTCATAAAATATATTAATTTAAATTACTATATAGTAGTAATTATAAAAACTCAAATTCCAATAAAATTGAATGATTATAATTCTTCTAACATTACATTTTTTATATAATTTAAAAAAAAATTACCAAATAAAAAAGAAATCGTGTACTGTATTTTGAAAAGTCGAAAATTTTTATGACATGAAGAAAGAAGGTAGGAATTATTTTATGTATATATAATTTTAAAATCATAATTATTTTTTAAATTTAGGTCTTATAAAAATTAGATTAAAATTTACATACTACATTTATAGTTCTTTTACTATGATAGATTAATCATGCCAACCTTTTAGTCAACCAATTTAATGTCGTGTAAAAACATTAATTCAAGATTAATTATTATGTTAATCGTGTTATCAGAACACATTAGGTGCTCCCATTTTGACCGCATAAACCTCTAGACAAATAAAGAAATGGCACTAACCCACTAATGATTTCTTGTTACTTAGCCAACTAATAAACAACAAACATATAACGTATATCATATTTGCTTGCCACTAAGTGGGAAGTTTCTGAACATAGCCATGAAAATCATATTAAGCCATTGTGTTCTTCCATAAATTTAAAATTATTGGATTTCTTTTTCCCTCCATAAACTTTAATTAGTACTTCATAATTCAATTAAAAAGGGGAAAAATTGAAAATAAGTGTGATTTTTGAAACATAAACTATTAACGCATGCTTGTGAGAAAAAGAAATTTTAGCCAATCAATTAAAGTGTTTTTGCATTTGATCACTAAAATTGTAAAATAGTAATATAATTTTTGGTAGGATGTTGTTGGATGCAAGCTAGCAAGACAACTAACAAGATAATGGGGTCGGTAATTAAAAAAACATAATATTGTTAATATTATATAATCCTTATAGTTGGAAAACTTACACTTTCAAGTATAAGAACTAGTACATATATTTGATAATATAATATTTTTATACATAATAATAAATAATTTGAATTGACTTTCATAGATAAATGAAATTTTATTTAAATATCCGGTTTCTGTACACTAAACACGGGTTTTTATTAATTCGGATTTGAAACGAATATAAATACTAAAGGCCGTAAAACTCTTTCTACTGAGTTTTAATGCAGCTGAATTCCTCCTACACACTTAAAACTCAAACTCAAGACTTTTAGTTTAAAGTAAAACAATCTCTTATAAATTAATCTACATGCTCGATAGAATTAAATAAAATGGTAACTGTATATTGTAGTTAGATATTTTATTGAATTAATAAATTGGATAAAACAAAAAATAGAAATTTTTTATGCATCATCAAAATACTTACTAACAAAATTAAAGTTATTAAGATGATAATAATATTGATTCAACCATGTTTATTTGGATGGAAATGGAATTTTAGCCACTAAAATTTGCTCTGTACTACTATAAATAAACAAATTGAAGGTGTTGAATTGACCACCTTCAGATTAAGGTGGCTTCCCCATTGCTTCCAAATATCTTGATTATAAAAATTTTATATCATCTCATATTCATTTGCTGGAGTTCCCTCCTTAATATAATGGATATATTATTCTAAAAAAAATAAATAAAGCAAAAGGAATATACAAAAAGATAGAAAATGTATAATAAATTAATAATAAAATCAAATGCTAATTAATTTTACTTGATTTTTTTTTTCTTTCACACTTAAATATTGCTTAAATAATGTATGTAGAAATTTGAAGTATGGATAAAATGAAAGATCTACTCGATTTCTTTGTTTAGGCTATTTTTTCCTCTTTCTTATTTTTGTAAGAAACATTAACAAATTCATCAAAACAAAACTTTATAGTAAAAAGTGTGACTTTTTATATTCTACATATGTTCGTTATAAAAAAAAAAAAAAATTAAAATCATAATTATTGTGAGTAATGATAATAATAATAACAATAAATTAATTATTAAACATACTCCATCCGTTTCAAAATATAAAATAATTTTTATGACATATTTTTTAAAAAAATCTAAAATTTTTCACATTTGCTATTTATTTTTTTATTAAATTTACTATAATCTTCCTACTTTAAAATATTGAAAAGTGTTACTCCTTTTAAATATGACGATTAATATTGAAAAAATAACAATTTATACTACTACTAATATAGAAAAATAAAAAATTATTTTATATTTTACAACAGATGGAGTACAAAATATAATTTCAAATTAAAGGACCTAGACAATTTAAAAATAAACTATGCACATATGCGAAAATGATAATAATAAATTAAATTAATAATTCATATTTTTATAACAATAATTCAATATTTTATAATAAATTAAATTTCATTAATATTTTGAAAAAATTTTATGTTAACAAAAAACTTATCAAATTCTATTAAAACTAATAATATTTGATTGATAATATTTTGAAATGAATTTTATGTGTGTTTGTATGTATGTGAGTTAACTAATTTTAATTTGAATTCAAATTAGGTAGAACCCTTAAATTCTATGTATCAAAAAAGTTATGCATTTCCAAGATTTGAATTTAATAACTGTTGTTAACTAAAACAAGTCTTTATTAGTTGATATTTATCTGTATCTTTGAAAAAAAAAATATCTATCTGTAAGGTTGAGTATTACGGTTAGAAATCAAATATTTAAACTATTTTATTTTATTTATAATATCCTATAAAAAATAAAATCTAAATTTAATTACATATATAGCACATTTCCATATATTTTGAAATAAATAAAATAGTGAAAAAGAAAAAATTGTGTATATAACCTTTTTTTTTTACTTTATCCAAATATTTATAAAAAATAAAACTAAATGTATTTATCAATCTATCTATTTACCTATAACAATATATAAAAGTTAGAGCTTAGATGCTTACATGACATTATAAGAAAGTTTAAATGCTCAAGTGTCAATATTACGAATATTGTAGAATTCTTTTAAGCTTATTTATTTATTTATTTATATTATTATTATTATTATTATTATTAAATTAATATTTTTATACTGAATTCAAAAAGTCATATTTAATATAAATTTGGAACACATTCATATTATATGCATCTATTTTTCTATTTTAATTTCTTTCTTTCATTCTAATTTCTGGATGTGATGTGAATGAAAGTATATTTTGAAAATAAACTCCAAAATATTTTAAGAAAAACAAAAAACAAAGAAGTAGATAATTGTATCTCCCTAAAAAAACCAATGACCTAAATAAAAAGTGACCCCTGCAGCCAGAGCAGACTTAGGGTGGGGGCTAGGGGGACACGTGCCCTACCGACAACCGGAAAGTCTTCCAGCAGCGAGGTAGTGCCCTACCGAGGAGAGGACCCGCCTCCATTAAAGATAAAGAAGTTGCAGGCTGGCTGCTGGAAATAGAAAGAAGAAGGAAGAAAGAAGCTGCTAACAGTTAAAGTATATTTCCATTTTATTCTTTTATTCTAAAGAGAGAAAAAGAAAAAAAAAAAGGGATACCCAATTTGCAGCTTCTCCCTCCGCCCACTCTCCTTTGCTTGTCTTGTCCCCGCCGGTGGTCACTGCTTGCTTGCCCTGCCGGCCGCCCTTCATCTCGCCGCCGGCCACCGTATCAAATAAGTTTCCTCTTTCTTTTTTTTTTCTTTAAAATAAGTTGCAAGTATTAATTAATTGTATAACTCAAAATTTTATTATAATTTGTTGATAAATTACTTGTTATTTGTGGATATTCTGTTGTTGTTAATTGTTAAATAGATATGTAAATTAGTTGTTGTTAAATGGCGTATTTTCATCAAATCTTCATAAAAGTACTTAATTTCTATCTCATCTTAATTCATACATAGGACATTGATATTTATATAAATTCAAATTCATTCTTAAATTTATATAATGTAAGGTAAATGGAAACACATTTCACTTACACAAATTACTTAGATGTGTAATGTGTCTTAATCCTTTGAATTATTTTGCAAAATTTGATTATGGTCGACTATTGCAACTTGCTGAGTTGTATTTAGACAATTTAAGTAGTGATTGAGTTTAAACATGAATTAAAAAATTATATTTCTAACATGAGATCGAATTAAGTATTCTCTAATATTACTAATCTCGGAGCGCTTGCAAAGAAGACGGTGGAAAAGAATTACCACACTTACTTTTCTTTAATATATTGACTTATCGAGTTAGCGTTGATTTTACCAGTTGGAGTGCTAGTGTTGAAAGAAGTTTTTCTGCAATGAATATTGTTAAAATTAATCTATCGATTGGGAAGTGACTTATTATCGGATTGTATGTTGTGATACTTTAAAAAATCAGTTTTATGACAATTGATGATAAGTCATTATGCAACGAATTCAATAGTTGGCATTTAAAAAAACTTTTTGGGGCTGATCGGAATTCCTCCTCATTCTGTAATAGGTAAATAAAATCTATATTTGTTTAACAATTATTATCGGCAAATTGTTTGTTGGTGTGTTTTGTTTGACAGGTTATAATATTTATAATATTTGAAAATTTCCATATTATAGGAGAAGTTCTAGCAAATTTTCGATAAAATTTCAAGTGACTGTAACGTGGTTATGCCCCAAACGTCCAATCCTGAGTCCGGCACTACCTGCAGCTTCCATTTCTTTCATTTGTTTGTCACATACGTTGAAATGATACTAAACATCTTTTAACATCTAATCTAAATCTAAATATAAGGATTGTCTGTTTATACGACACAATATTAGAGAAATTTTTATTATGTGACAATATATTTTTGGTAAATTGTAATATTTATTAATTTTTATTAAAGTAATTGTGTCATAATGAAAAACATTATTATGAATTTATATTTTATATTTTACTCTCTCTGTTTTATAAATTATATATGTGACATTCTTTTTTTCGAAAATAAGTGTCATTTTCTTTGTAATAAAAATAAAATTTTCTCTTTTCTTTATTTTTATCTTCCGTATTTTATTAATATTAAAATTTTAAAATATAAAATACCTTATTTAATTTTTGTAAATATACTATTATTATGAGGACAAAATAGTAAATATATTATTCAATCTATTTCTTAATTAATTAAATTTAAATGTCACAATATAACATATTTTGCATAATCATTAAACAATTTAACATTCTCCTAATTCATTTTTAAGTGTTATTTTATATAAGTTACTCATATGTACTATAAGAAAAACCCTCTTTCATACTTTATATTATTTTCAAAACCATACACTAAACCCTATTTTCAAATAAATTAGAAAGGAAATAAAGAATCATATTATATTTAAATATTTATGAGAAACATAAAATTTAATTTGTATAATATGTGAATCGCATGGGTACACGATTAATAAATAATAACAATAAAATACATCAATATTATATTTTCTCATTAGAGAGAAATAGGAAAAACAAATCTTACAAAATTGAATATTTTGTCGAATAGTTTTTGGCTTGGTAAAAAACTGGTTCTTTAATATTGTGTCTTTTTTAAAAATTAGATACATAAAATACTACTGAAGAAATTAAATTCTAATAGAGTAACATGTCGCATTATCGGACTCATTCTATGGATGGGATCATCCAGACTAATAGATTGATGTTCAACAAAACAAATCAATAATCTACCATGTATTTTGAATTGCCTTCCAAGAAAAATATAATACAAACAATAAAAATAACATAAAATAATAAAATCCCACAAAATGGTATGTTGTGCGACGACCCAGGATGAATTTTGTATGAGATCAAAATTTAATAACCATATAAAATTGGATTTTTTGATTTATGTAGCATAGGAGTTACATTCTGATAAAACTTAATAGTATACACTTCTGCGAATAGCTGTTAATACTGCATATAGAGTTTATTTTTCGCTGGGGATTTTCTGGAAAAAATCGCGGATCATTTGATCTTGAAATAGATCATCCCGGCTATCCCCATATTTTATCTATTCATATCGTCAAGTATCTGAATTTGACCCCACTTTCTTTCACATAGGTCCGTCATTGGTTGTGCAAAAGGTTGCAAATAAACCCCTCCAAATTGAATTGTGGGTATCTAATATAGTTTCATGTGATTAGTTGTATGTATTGTAAAGCAATATAGCGGTGTTGATTTGTGTCTGATTATTGAATGCACAGTACTGTTGATTAAACTTTTTTTTAATATAAAACATCAATAAATGGTAAGCGACCTATGCAAATATTATAGACATATTTAATAAATTCTAAAACATATGGTAAAAAAAATATTAAACAAATTATAAAAATAAAATTTTACTTAGACATGATAAACAAATTATAATAGGAAAAGAAAATTTACAGACAAATGATAAAAGTTGTAAACAAAGATGAACAACTGTAAACAGCAATAAACAGAAATCAAAGTGCAATCATATAAAAAAAATAGTTTTTATGTATAGTTTTATATATATACTTTTTTATAATTATTTTTTAAAATGACCTAATATTTATAAAAAATAGTTTTTATGTATAGTTTTATTAAATTCTATTATGAAATGCTTTTTGGAACAAATATCATATTTTTATCAGTTTTTAGTTAATGAGTTATAACTTATAAACTTATACTTTTTACAAGGATATATAGAAGATCACCAACAAAAACTAATTGAATAGGTGAAAAGTTCAAAGAGTAAAAGTAATATTAAAACAATGAAAATTTAGTGTTTTTCAGAAAAACCAATTAGAAATAATAGTAAAAAAAAAAAAACATTTCTACTACAAATATATAGACATATACATTGGGTATACAAATTTTTTCGACGACCTCTATTTTTCCCGGCAATGAAAGCCGGCAAACATGATTTCCGACAAAGCGAAATCCAAAATTTATGGCTGAAATTCAAAAGATACCGAATGGTTTCTAGACGTATACCGATCAGAATCATATTGACAACACATTAGAGACCTGAAATACAAGATCGGTTGTTTACTTTATTTATATGACAAGTTTTGCATTATTCAAGAGTCCAAGACTTTGGAGGATGATTGCTATAGCTGAAGTCATCCATGGATTTGTACAAAGTGGTGTTGAATCAGAATATTCAGGAACTTGTAACTAGAAACCAGAATAAAGCAGTTTTAGCTGCTACTATGTTTTTTAAACAATTTAATAAAGATGATTTGAGGCATTATAGATTAAGACACTTGTCTGATTCTAGACTAAGTGTACTATGTAAACAACATCCAGAAATTGTTTTCAACTACTTTATGACATTTGTCATGTGACAAAATAGAAAAATTGAAATTTCCTATAAGTATCACTAACACTATTTTTGAGCTGATGCACTTAGATATTTAGGTCCAATAGCAACCACATCATTACAAAGCCATAAATACTTCCTTACAGTACTTGAAGATCATTCCAGATACTTATGGTTATATCTTTTGAAAGATAAGAGTAAATCTAGGCAGTTAATCAAAGCTTTTGTAGAGATGGTTCAAACACAGTTTGGCTAGACAATCAAGTTAGAACAGACAATGGTGCAAAATTCTTTATGAAAGATTATTATGCAAGCAAATGTATACTGCATCAAGCTTCTTGTCCAGAGACACCACAACAGAATGCTATAGTTGAGAGGAAGCATCAACACATCCTCAATGTCACAAGGGGATTGTTGTTTCAAGCTCATCTACCAAATCTTTCTAGTCATATTTTGTTCTTCATACAACTTATTTGATCAATAAAATCCCTACTCCATTACTTAAGAATCTAACTCCTTACCAAAAGTTGTATGAAGATCAACCATACTTCACTAAACTGAAGGTTTTTGGCAGTTTATGCTATTATAGCACTTCTTCCGCCCATAGAACTAAACTACAACCCAAAGATACTAAATGTATCTTTTTAGGATACAATGAGGGCACAAAAAGGTTACATGGTAATGGATTTACAATCAAGAAATGTGATTGTTTCCAGACATGTTCATTTTTATGAAAAAGTATTTCCATACTCTACTATTGAGTTTGAACCTACCTTACCGAAGATACTAGAAGCAATGTACTATGAAGAAATTTTTTCCAGTCCAAATATACAAAATCCAAAAAAATCTCCAAAAGCATCACTTCTAAAATCTTCAATAGATACCAGCAACTTATGCGGAGATCCAAAAGAACAAGGAAAGCTCCACAGTTTCTTCAAGACCATCATTGTAGTCTACTTGAAGACAGATTACACACACCTCAAAATGATACAACTAACTATTCTATCACAAAGCATATGACATATGAATAAATTTCAACAAATCATAGACGTTTTGCTTTAACTGTTTCTAACATTGTAGAACCAAAAACTTATTAAGAGAAAGTCAAGCACTTGGTGTGGAGGGTAGCTATTGATAGGGAAATTAAAGCTCTGGAACTCATTAATACATAGAGCATAATTCCTCTACCTTCTTATAAATCTCTAATTGACTGTAAATAGGTGTTCAAGACAAAGTTAAAAGCTGATGGTACTATAGAGAGACGCAAAGCAAGGCTAGTGGCTAAAGGCTACATACAAGTTGAAGAGCTTGATTACTTTGACACTTTCTCACTAGTTGCAAAGATGTCAAGTATCAGACTTCTACTTGCTCTAGTAGTAGCAAAAGGATGGATTTTGGAATAATTAGATGTCAACAATGCCTTTTTGCATGGAGACTTACAGGAAGAAGTTTATATGGAACCACCATTGGGACTTAAGGTGCCTGTAGGTTCTATTTGCAAGCTGAATAAAAGTCTTCATGGTCTAAAACAGTCAAGTAGGCAGTGGTTTCATAAATTAACCACTTTCCTCACCTCTCTTGGGTATCAACAATCAAAACCTAATTATTCTCTCTTGGTTAAATGTCATGGTACTTCCTTTACTGCTTTACTCAATTATGTTGATAATGTGATTCTTGTTACTAATAACAGTAATAAAATTACTAGTGTTAAGAAAAAGATTGATATGTTTAGAATCAAAGATCTTAGGAAGCTCAAGTTCTTTCTTGGTCTTAAAATAGCTCAATGTTCTTCTGGTCTTCATATTTCTCAAAGAAAGTACACTCTACAATTACTTGCTGAAAATGGCTTGTTAGCAGCAAAAACTTATTCCACACCAATGGAGTATAATGTCAAATTAACAAGGGATAATAGGGAACCATTAGCAGACATTACTTCTTACAAAAAGCTGGTTGGTCAATTGTTGTATCTTATCACTACTAGACCTGATATTACACATTCAGTTAATACACTAAGTCAGATTCTTACTATACCAACAGTGGTTCATCATCAAATATTGTGAAGAATCTTGTGATATCTCAAACAGAGTTCTGGAAAAGGTTTGTTTTATTCCTCAAAGTCACAACTAGTATTAAAGGATTTTAGTGATTTTGACTAGGCTAGCTGTCTAGAAACTAGAAGATCTGTTACTGGTTATGCCATTTATCTGGAGATTCTTTCATTAGCTAGAGATCCAGGAAGCAACCCACTATGTCTCATTCTTCATCTAAAGTTGAATATAGAGCATTAACAGTTATAGCTTGTGAAATTCAACGGCTAAGCTTTCTTCTAGCTGATCTTCAACATCCATTACTTTCTTCAGTGGTTTTATATTGTGATAATCAGTCTGTTATACATCTTACAGCTAATCCAACTTTTCATGAAAGATTGAAGCATGTGGAGATAGATTGTCATTTTATCAAGGAAAAGATTTCAGATGGTTTGGTGCACCTATTGCCCATTCAAAATGATATGCAATTAGCTGACATTTATACCAAAGCTTTGTCTCCTGCTCGTTTTCATTTTTTAATTTCCAAACTTAGCCTAGTTGATATCTACGACCCAGTTTTCTGAGGGGTAACACAGAATCATAGTGATGAACGCAAAACAGAAGTGAACAGAGATAGAGAAGATGAAGTTTAGAGAAAAGAAAGAAAGCAATATGCAATGTGTTGAAGCTTGAATGCTGGAAAAGAAAACAGAAGCAAAATAGTGCGCATCATTTAAAGTTATGAAGAATAGAAACGATGGCATTTTTCATGAGGCATAATGATAGCAAGTGGATGAAAATAATGGTGTTCCATGAAGCACAATGACAGCATGTAGTTCATTACACATAACAGATTTCCATCCTAGTTAGCATTCATCAACCAGTTAGATGATAGCACTAGGACTTATAGCTGTTGTAACTGTATATAACAAGAAAACAAAATTAGAGAAAGTTAGTTAAAATTATGTAATTTTTCATCTTCTCTCTCTTGTTTTTATTCTCTCTCTAGCTTGTAATTGTTTCTTAATGGTTCTTTAATGAATAGAATTCATTCATTCTATGATTGTCAAAGCTAGTTTAGTTTTTGTTAGCTACCTGATTCTGGACTGAAACCTCATAAATACCGTCATCTCCGTCGTGATCGAAACTGTATTTGAGATTTTGCGATTTGAATCGCAATTTTCCTATTTCATTCTCATAAATTTCATTCGCGATTTTACTGACTTCCAATCCTCTAACGGAGATTTTGTGAGTAGATGATGAATCATCGGATCGAAAGCTTTTCATCCAGTATATTTCATTCTTCGATTGAGTGCAGTTGGTGGTTTCCCAATGATGGAGGCGACAACGTTGAAAGTGCTGATTATCTCTTCAATTGTTTTTGTTTTACTATTTCTATTTTCATTTTTATGTCTAAAATTTATCCTTAGAATGGTTTCAAAATTAAAATTGGTCTCATTTGCTTTTCCAAAACTTTCCATGGATGTTCTGGTAAAAATTTAGGATGATTTCATATATACCTTTCACCAAATCATTCTAATCCTATTTTGGGGAAAGAGAGGAAATTGTAATATGGATGGAATCCGGAGAAGCCCAGTAAGAAAGCGGCACTCTCGTTAACAAGCACACCCTTATAATATGCTAGTGTAAATTAAATTGACTATAAATTATTTTTAAAAAAAATTATAAATGATTTTTTATGTCTTAACTTATAATTGAAATTTTTTTAACTGTATTCGATGGTAAATAGAATATTTCTATACTTATGATAAAAACTATCATTTACGTATTTGAAAACAAAGAGGATGTAAATCAATTTCACTTATTGTCATCAATAAATACAATTTGTCAAAATATTCATTCAAATTTTGACATGGAAGCGAATTTCCAATTGGAAACAAATTATGTACAAAGGAACAAAGCTAAGATAGACGGGTCATTCATGAAAATGGACCCTAACCCAAGCGAATTTCTAATCACTGTCTTCTCATTAAATAAAGTTGAGATTACATCATATGTTTGTTTCTCTTTTTGATTTTTTTATTTTGTTTAAGTTTTGATTTTTTTTTTAAGATCATCATTATACAATTCTATTTTAAATGCAAATGAATAAAATTACCTTTTAGAATAGCTTTAACTATTTGTATGACTCTTTTCTCTTTTTATTTAATTAATTCAAAAAATAAAAATATGTTTCAGCCATTGATGAATGAATGTATGCTTGAAATCTCAAGCAATCTACATTATTTATTATATGGGAATGTGAAAATCCAATTCTGGGTTTTTAGATAAACAGAAATTTTATATATATATATATATATATATAT
>CANUEY010095159.1:0-12968 GCA_948099555.1 Croton setiger
CCCCCCCCCCCCCCCCCCCCCCCCCCCCCCCCCCCCCCCCCCCCCCCCCCCCCCCCCCCCCCCCCCCCCCCCCCCCCCCCCCCCCCCCCCCCCCCCCCCCCCGAGGGCTTTCTGGATAGAGAGAACAGCTTCGAAATCCAAGGAGAGAAAACAAATTGTAAGCTTCGTATTTTTAGGGTTTTTTAATTTCAAAATTGGGGCTTTCTGTCATTTTTAGGGTTTCTGTTCTTTCGATTTAGGAAAAATTAGGAATTAGGGTTTTCTTATTTACTGTAAAGTGGGGGGAAATTTTCTGAAATAAGAGTCTAAAAAGTAGAATTAGGGGATTTCGGTTTCTGATTTGGAAACCGTTGTAAAGAAGAACAACAAGTTGTAAAGATTTCTGGAATCTGTTGAATAAAAGATTGAAAGCTTCTGAGGTACTTTCTAGATTACTTTCTTTTTCTGTTTTCATTTACAATGAATACGTTTGCTTGGGAACAAGATTAAGTGTTTGCTACTTGTTGTTTCTGTGTTGATGTTCAAAATTGAATCTGCTGAGTTTGAGAATGCTAGTTGAGTTAAGATGCTATTGTTCTTTTCTGTTCCCTTTCTGAGTTTGTCTTGTAGTGCTTCCAGTTTAAGTTTTCGTGTGTGCCTTGTTGGTTCTCTGCCTGTACGGGTCGTGTAACTCCTGAATTTATCTATACTGCCTCCCTTCTGTCTATTTGCTTATCACAAAATGCATGCTAGTGTCTGTTTTCCTGTTGTTGCCTCAAACACTTGGCTGAACTTGGAAGTTATTCCTGGAAATTTCAGGGCATGTATTGGGATATATTGCCCTTGTTTCTATGTGTTGTTATTTGTTGCTTAGAAGGCTGTGTTGTCATTACTGTTTCGTTTTGGGATGTATATTGTTAAGAGAAAGTTCATTGCATATGTGCATGGAAGTTATGGGTCAAATTTGTGAGTCTTTGGTTCAAATGATTTATATCATGCCATGTTTGATAATGTTAAGGTCTATCCTTTCATTTTGTGCAATAAAGGTCTTCATTCCTTAGTTATTGGTCATTAGGGCTTAGAAACAGCAAATGTTGCATGTGTTTTTAGCATGAGAAATCTGCTCCGATGCATACCCTGCAGGTCATCTAGGTGGTTCTTAGATTGCATTTAGGTTAGCATTGTCTTCCATTATGAACAGTTTGTTTACCTCGTATGATGTAGTCAAATTTGAATTTAAAATGGTAGCATATCTCTGTATGATTGTTTATGACCCTGTTGAGGTTTATTTGGTCTACATGCTGCCATTGTTGCATTAATGTCAAGAAGGTCACATGACCATGTATTGCTTGTGAAAATATCCAGAGGCAGTCTGTAGCATTGTTGTTGGATCCCTCAAAATGCATGATTTGTTATTGATCTTTGCATAATGGTTTACATATTGTTATAATTAGTATTGCTGCTTCTGGTGTGTATGAGTTTATCTCATAATGACTCTATTCAATGAGGTGTAATATGGAACTTTAATATTTCTGGTTCTTAATCCATATCCAGAAACAAGCATTACAAGTTGTTTGCTCACTTGAAAACCATTTCTGTTCTAAGCTGTCAACAGTTAAACCTGCCATTTAGCAATCATGTTAGTCCTGAGATAAATAAGATCATGGTTCTATTGTGTGGGCACTGTTTATTGTTATTATTAGGGTCAATTCATTTCTGTGTTATTACGCTTCAATCATTCTGTTCAGAAATCAGCAAGGACATAAAGAGTGCTATTGTTTCTGTTCCATTACATTCAATTGTAAATGATCACATTGCACTCTAAATCATATGTAGCATGAAGATTCCTATGAAAATTGCATGAGACTTTAATGGACAGTAAACTGCTGAAAATTTTAGAATGTCCCTTCTCATTGACATAAGTGTTATTGCTTATATTTTCTCCGGAATCGGAGAAAGAATATTTAGACTAGGGGCTGTTTAATTTTCTGCGATTTATTTTCCGCACTTTATCGCTTTTCGTTTTGTGTTTGTACAAACAACATTAATCACAGTTTAGGAACATCGTTAGTCGGTTTTTCATAAATAACAGTCTTAACTTTGAATTTTTCGGAAAACTAAAATTGGTTTCAGAGGCCGGTAAATCCGGGCGTTAGTCGAAATGAAATTTCGGCTAACGTACCTTACCCTCTTACTCAAAATTTATGATTCGGATTTTGCCTTATCCAAAATAAAAACGGAGTCAACTTTTTCAAAATAAAATTTTGGTTTTTCTTAAAAACCGGTTCCCAAAATGGGTGGCGACTCTAAAATGATTTTAAGACTGACTAATTCAGCACCGCAACCACAAAAATGCTTTATCACCTTTAAAATCAAATTTTCAGTCTTTTCGGCACAAAAGCCGGAAAGTCGTCGGGAACCGCGCATTCCGCCGTCAACAGCAAGCTTATTTCATGCGGTTCCATTTACTTTGCGAGCTGTAACCAATTTAACCAATAATTCCATAACAACAAACACATATAACAATATACAGATATCTGTGTCATATAATTCCGTTTACTTTGTAAGTCGTGACTCAATAATATCAAACAATTCTATAATGACCATCACATATGGCTGGCCAGTGACAAATTCTGTATATATGACCGGAAATTCATTAGTCTCAAATGAATCAGTTTCATATAACAGATAAAACCTCATAAATCACATTCTCATAATAACAGTCGAAATATAGCAATATGCAAATGCAGATGACATGTAATTCCATTTATTTTTGTGATCCATCAAGCCAAGTACCGCGCCCGGGAATTTCACAGAGCATGTGACAATAACTTGCTAATAACACTAGACCTGAATGATTCATAGGCGATCACAAACACTAGACTTGAATGATTCATAGGTCAGCTCATATTCATATATTGACTTGTAGGTCCATCAGTAACCATATATTGACCCAAAGGTCCATCTGTAACCAAATGTAGAACTAAAGGTCCATCCATCACTTCATAGAGAGACCTGTAGGTTTCTTTTAGTGAAATTTGAAAATACTAGTCAAGATGATCACAATGACCTTAGTTAGGTCCTGTAAGAATGCACTAGCATGACATATATACATTTATCACAATATTCCATATAATCCAATGATCGGGCTTCAATATCGATCCAAAACACGAATCTTTACACCTCCTACTTGATTTTTAAGTTAAAAGTTTGTAATTATCCTTTAAATCTTATTATTATTTTCTCCCTTTTATTCCCTTTTGTTTTCTTCCCAAAACTAAACAATTCTAACCCTTTTCTTTCATTTAAATCTTTAAAATAATATTAATAAACAATATTTAAAGTTTCGACAAAATCGGGTCTGAAAAATATTTGCGGCCGATCGGCGCTCGATAACGACTCTGGTACCTTGGCAATGCCGATAGAACCGATATTTACGATGTCATCGTAAAAATATGGTTTTCAAAACATATATATTCATATATTTCATTTATTTCCAAATTATTTAATTTTGAAAACAAATTCTTTTAAATTATTCACGTTACCGACGTTTTATTGCTCGTGACGAGAAAAACTCTAGTCGTACCTTCGTATACGTCAACCTACTATAAACATGCTTTAAACTCTAAGTTTATTCAAATATCTTAAATTAATCTCTTATGATATTCACTTTTATTTAATTTCTTAGCATGTAAGAAATCTCTAATTAATAATGCTTATACGATAAAAACGTAAAACTGCATTATGTTTAAAAAATGACGACATGTATGACATATAATTAGGTCAGGGATGTCACACTTCTTACTTTGATTTTCCCAATTGGCGGTAGGGTTATTTGCTGCAGTATTTGATTTGGAAGAAACAATAAGTTTTCTGTTGGTATTGGATAAACTAGAACAAACAATGAGTTCTATTGGTATTGGATAAACTGTTTCCTGATAAGTATCAACATAATTACTATAGTTTAAGCAATATTCATGTGGATTTAATTATTTATGCTTTATTGTAGCTGATGCATGTTCACATGGAATGTTGTCGATCTGAAACAAACAATGAGCTATCTATCGGTATTGCATCAACTAGTTCCTGATAAGTAGCAACATAACTACTTTGTATAATACTCTAAGCAATATTCATATGGATTCAATTATTTATGCTTTATTGCAACTGATGCATGTTCATAAGGAATGTTGTCAATCTGAAATTTGTTGCAATCACTTTTTTTTTTTCTTCAAATTTACAATAAAAATTTTGTCTCCATATAGAACTTTTAAGATATAATCATCCGCTTGTTCCACCTGCACTAAAAGGACTATTATTTTACTTTTTAAGCAATTTATTATAAACATATAATAAACAAAATAGATATAATACATAAACAAAAATTTTATCCATATGCTCCCTATATATTTTTCCAGAACCCTTTAAATTCCTTTTATTTTTTGTACTTTAAAAGATAATGAATGGAGAAGTATCCTATGTAGAATTTTCTAGTTTGTAAGAAATTTATTATAATAAGATTTATAATAGATTATAAATCATATTTTTTACCTTTATTTGCAATCCCAAGATCAGATTTTGTGTCAATTTTAGCTCATGCTTCCTTATAAGTATTGTTGCAGTTGTTGAAGCATAAAAAATATTATTGTATGTCCAATCTAGCATAATATTTCTTATGTGCTCTAATAAAGATATTATTGGCAATTCTCTTACAGCTTTATCTGTAGAGTTGATTGACTCTGCAATATTAAATGTCATTGTTGCCCACTGATTGTTAACTGCATGTAACTGAGACCATCTTTCATACCATATACTCTTGAGGTATTCAACAATCCTTTTATCGAACTTTTAAATTTCTTCTATTTTATTGTCGAAGTCTTTCGATGTTTAGTATTTTGCTGCTCCAAAGAACAATTCTTGCATTTTTTTTGGATTTTTTTTAACTTTGTTTTCAAATGGTTAAGAATATGGAAAATAAAGTAGTAATGAGTAGCTTCAAAAAATTCATGAATGTTGTGCAAATATTCCTTAAATTTTGAATCATTCACAAATTAACTTGAATTGTGATCTACTAATAATAGTTTAAGTATTTAACTGTTATTTTAGCAAGACAATATGTAACACCCCTTCTTGACCTATAAGTATAAGCCAATTTAAGGTATCACACTAGTTTGGATTACTTACGGTTTTTACTTGGTTAAATTTTTATTTTAATTTTATAGAAAATTTGCAAGATTTTCCCCTATATTTTGGGATCTCTAAGTATTAACAAAACTTGTTTTATAGTTTTTGAAAATATTTTTCTTAATTCAACACAATTATAAGCCAATTTCAAACACTTCTAAATGCACCATCCTTATAACCTCCTCCAAAACTGCAAAAGAATATTTACACTTTTATATATAATCTCACAAACCCAAAACAGTAAAATGGTTCTATAATAAACTACTAAACAGTATCTGACATCCTACATTATTCATATAATTATAATCCAACATAATACTTTATATACATGTCATGCTACTATAATGAACAAAATAATATTTTAGAAAGTCTACCCTCATAGTTTTTGAGCTAGCAAGCTGGAGTTGCATATAACTATCTATGGCTTTGCTAATAGATGCAAGTTAGAAAATAACTTGCTGAGCTATGGTGAGCACTTTAATTATTGGAATATAACAATAATAAAATAACTTCAAAAGAAAAATTTGTAAATACAAATTTAATAAAATCATTTTAAACATAATAAATATAAACACATAATTATCATACTTTAAACACATATGATTTTAGAGTATTTTGATACTGTAATTCTTTATATTAAGATTTCTTTGCTCTATTAGGTACATAGGAGAACTACTGAGATAAGATAAAATGACATGGATAAAATGACATGGATGAATATCGACATGGATGAGTATTATGTTATGGGTGAATAATAGCTGAATCTACACATATGATAATCATATTACATTTGCTTGGCGGTCGAAACCGGAGCTCCACATATTTATAATTATAGGAGTACTGGGATAAAGTAATACGTTGCATCATTTCCATATTAACCAAGTTTAACTCAACCAATTAGAGCATAGGTATTTTAAGCACATTTGTATATAAAATTTTCAAGTCATACTCATTTTGTGTTCAACTTTTTTTTAAATACTTTCCTTTTCCTTTTCTTTTGCTTCTTTACATGATGGATCTTTTTCTTTTAAATCTCTTTCGTTAATCAATCATTTATAATCTTTCAATCTTTTTAAGCTTGCTTGAAAAATGAGTAAATGAATAGTAAATTTACCAAACAAATAATGTTTTCTACTTTTTTACCAAATGAATAATAAAATCTACATTTTGCCTAACTTTCAATCTTTGAAATGGATGTATTATAGCCAACTAAATGGACTTCCAAGTATCCTATGTTATTCATAAACATCCTTTAACATGTTAGGAAGACACATAAAATTTCGTATCAAAATTTAAAGGAACTTACCAAAAACTACATTTTATACTTCCAAAATAGGCACCATTTGGCCAAGTTTGGTGCCAGTAGAGGGAAACTTATTTTTTATCACAAAATTAACTTTAAAGACTTCTTTTATAATACTAATTAAGGATTAAGGGTCCATTTTGCAAAAACTATTTAGAAGAGTCATTCAAAAATTAATTAAAGTTTATGCCTTAACATGAAACTTTGAACTCTTTAACTTCCTTTCAATTTGTTTTCACTTGTATGAATTTAATTCAGTAAAAAATACATTTTGTTGCATTTACAACATCCATATGCAACAAAAAATAAAAAAACATAAATATCCATGGTACAAAATTTTGAAGAAAATGAACATATTTCATAGTTTAAGTACTAAACCTTGTATTCTCTCTTCCTTTCTTTATTTCTTGCTTTCTTCTTGTTTTTCCCCTTCATTTCATGAATGAACATCAACTTAACATTATGAACATAAACTCTAGGTAGAAGAACAAGCTACTAATCAAATGTTTTTATTAATTCTAACCTTATTTTTGCTAGAATTTACCATTACTACACCTATCTTTAACCTTTTCATCATTATCTTTCATTTTTATCCATTTCTTTCAACTTTTATAAATGAAAACATTTCTTACATCTTTTAAATACCTAATAAATCATAAAACAAGTGATAGAAAGATGATTAGCTTGATTAGTTAGCTTGATTCCTTTGAAAAACATTTGAACTTTAAATTTCAATTTTGGTTTTGCTTAAGGAAGTGGACAAAAGTGGTGAGAGGAAAGAAGATAATTTTTATGTCTTAATTTACTTCTCTTCCTTTTTCTATCAAAAACTATTTTCTTTTTTATTTAATTAAATCTTTTAATTTCGGATGACCAAGATTTAGCTAAACTTTAAAGAATGGATGGTTGGATTTATGTAAGGTGTCACCACATTTTCCCTTTACCAAAATGGTTGTCCAACTTCTTTTTATGTCTAAAGTGGTGCTTGGGTTGTGAAATGACCAAAATGCCCTCTGTCGGAAAACTTTCGTATCTTTTCATACGTGCATTTTCGAGAAGCTGTGGTGCAGCATTGGAAACGTTATAATCAATTGATCCTGAGAATCCATTTTTCACATCATTTATATGCACTATTAACACCTTTCGAAATTTTTTGGAAAATTATGGCTATGTCCCTAACTTTTGCAAAGATTTCCTTTAGGTCCCGTTGGTCTTACGGGTCTCCTTTTCGAGCTGGATTCGATGGTTTTCATCCCAATCCTTTACTTTATTATACATGGATGTATTGTATATATATACAATGAGTGGATGTGACATTTCTACCCCTTTTAAAAATAAGATTTTGTACTGAAACCCAAATACAAAGAGATGTGGATATTGTTGCTTCATGGTTCTTCTCTTTCCTAGGTTGCTTCTTCAACTTTATGCTTTTTCCATAGTACTTTCTCCAATGGAATCTTCTTGTTTCATAATTATTTAACTTCTAGAGCTAGAATCTCCACTGATTCCTCTTTATAAGTTAAATTTGGTTGGAGGTTGATATCTTGTGTCGTTAAGACGTGTGAAGGGTCTGATCAATATTGTCGTTATGGAAACATGAATTACATTGTGTATCTTATCCAACTCTATTGGTAATACAAGTCGATGAGTTACCTGTAAGCCATCCCCAAGAGCCGACCTCCCTAACTGTCTAGAACAGGAGGAGGTCGTCCGTTTCAGCTAAGCAGTGGCTATGAGTTGGCTTTGTACTAGTCGACCCTAGTAGCGTCTCTTTTCAAGAAAGATGACTTGAGATGATTGATGTTACTACTTTGACAGTTGCTATTACCCTTGGATCGCAGAGATATCGGGGCCTCATGCGCTTTAAGGTTCACAGAGCTCAGTAAATCCTCAGCTTCTTTATAAAAGGATGTCACACCTTATGGAAATCTTAATTCAAAATTGAATCCTTCAATGGTGCGGTGAGTATGGATTATAACTGTAACATCCCTAACCAAACCCAACGTTATCCGTGACGTCATTTGCGCATAACATGCATTTTCATCGCATAAACATCATTTTAAGTTAAATTTGGTTATTTGCTAAGAAATTATGATTTGAATATGATGTTGAATTAAGAAAAGAATATGAATAATTTATGTTTTAGGCTTGTTTATAGTCAGTTGACGTAAACGAGGTCTGTTTAGGGTTTTTGGCTCGCGCGACCGATAAAAGTATCAAAAAAGGAAAAAATTAAAAGAAATGGATTTGGCATTTTAATTTTTGGATTATTAAATAAATATTAAGTGTTTTAGAACCCTAAAAATACGACAACGTCGTACGGTTTTGGCTCCGCCGGCATCACCGAGGTTCCGGAGTCGGTTTTTGGCACCAATCGAGTCGCGAATATTTTTCGATTCCGATTTCACCGAAAATTTAAATATTATTTTTAATTTGTTGTCTTAACATTAAAACTAAAAGAAATGAAGTTAAATGAGGCTATTTTGGGTAGAACTAGGAAAGGGAAAAGAGAGGTGAAGAAAAGAGTTAAGAAAATAGATATTTTAATTAGTTTAATTAAAATTTAAGTAGGAGGTGTACAGTTAACTAATTAGATTTGTTTCTGGGATGATTAAGGGCCTAAATGAAGTGGTAAAGAGGTGGAAGAGGCAGGAAAAAAAGAAGGAAATGAGAGAAAACAGAAAAGAATGAGAAAAGAGAGAAAGAAAGAAAAAGAAAAAAGTAAAGAAGAAAGAAAACTTTGATTTTATGGCTTCTAAGTGATCTTTAGGAGTGTTAGGGAAGGTTAGAAGTGAGAGAGAAGGAAGGGAAGGGCTGGAAACAGAAGGAGAGGAGGAAAATAGAAAGGTGCTGTTGTTGTTAGGTTTTCGGGGTGATTTTGGATTTTTACCAAAAACAAGTGACAAAACAATTTTTGTTTGCGGTGCCGAAACTAGTTGGTCTTAAAAATCATTTTACGAGTCACCACCTGATTTCGGGACACCAAATTTTAATTTTATAAAAAATGACTCCGTTTTTATTTTAAAAGGCACTGGTCAAATTTTCAGATATTCGGGGTAAGGGGGTTGGGTACGACGGTTTAAGTTTTACTTAAACCACCGCCCGGTAAAAACCGGCCTCTGTTTGTTTTTCTTTCCAAAATTTAAGTTTTAAACAAAAAGCTGTTGCGTGATTAAACTAACGATATTCCTAAATGGCGATAAACGGTCATTTGCGAAAATAATTACAAACATATGAAAGCAGTAAAGTGCGGAAAGTAAAACATTCAACCCTAAAACTAATTACAAAATGGTCCTAATTATTTACAATCTACCCTTTTTAATCCCCCAAATTAACTATTTAAACCCAAAAATACCCAAAATAAATAAATTAAAGCAAGCATGGAAAATTACGAAATAGTCCTTGGAAATTAAATAATTTGCAAAAAGGTCCCTAGATTCCATAAAACCACCAAAGCAGTTCCTAAAGCATGTAATACTAACTAAACAAACCATGAAACATATAAAAACATGCAAAACAATTAAACTAAAGTCATCTCATGCAAAATTTCAGTTTAGTCCCTCAATTATATTAAAATTACAATTCTGCCCCATTTCTAGTTTCAACATTTTATCAAGTTTCTCTATGACAATTAACCCTAAATGCTTCCATTTTCATAACAAAATCAAAATTTATCCAAAGATTCACATACTTTTGACAAATTACAGATTGATCCCTCATATATAAAGATTCCCAAAACAGCCATTTACTAACCTATTGTTGTTGGATAATCAATCAACTAAAACCATAATGAGCAATTTTTGTTTCAAGGCAATATGGACAGAAACAACATAATGAACAAAGAGATAACAAGCTAGGAGATGCAAAGATAGAAGTGAAAACAAGTTGTTTGCATGCTGGAAAGTGGACAACCATTGATTCATTCATATTCAACATTCTAGTGCAGCTGAACTGTAATGAAATGTAATGCATTGAAAGATTACTGAGTGATCAATTGTAAATCAGGAATGGACCTTTGAGTGCAGAAGAGAAAAGATAACAGTGTTGAACTACATGCATTGATTATTCTTTAGTAGAAACAACAATGGCAGAAAAAGAGAGAGTTAAGTTTAATGAAGACCATTTACATTTCATTATTCATCATGGAATTTCAGTAAAAATTAGACAATTTGTTCAATCAACATTTGATTCTACTAAGCAACAATAAATTAGTGTTGACTTACATAGAAACTAATAGGCGTTAAATACAGCGGTATGTATGACAACACAGAACACTAGCAATTTTAACCATTAAGCAGCCATGACAGTTTCCAAGAAACAACATCAGGAACTTTCAGAGGTTAATCACCATTTATAATTCATTTGAATAAAAAATAATATTGAAACATTAAATTCATAAGACAGAAGCAGCAATACCATTCAATCAAAGGAAACTAACTCCAACAAACACCTTAAACTATTTCTATTATCCAAGTTATGTCAACAACCAAAATAAACAATATAACAAATAACTGACCTTCCAATCTTATCATACTAACTTATTAATCAAAATAGAAAAAGATTCAAATAGCAATTCATTCATGAGAAATGTATAATAATTGAGATCCTAACTATATTTCATGAACAGAATTAATATTGGAATTAGATACATCTGTGAGACACAACTGGAACTAATTTTAACAGATTCACAAACATGAGAACTGAAGATCAAACACAATCGTCTAAAACAGAATCAAAAGATGTGGTGAATATATATAAAAGGTAAAAAGAGGCAGAATTATAACACAACATATAGAAGCAGATCAAATCCGAAAATGAAACAAAAACCAGAAATTGAAAATGCAAATTTAAACAAGCTCAGCAACCATTTCACATCAATCTGGATCCCAAATTTTTCCAAACATCATCATTATGAACTGGAAATATAAATTAGAAAGGAAATTGGAATACCTCAAATGATTCTCGAATTTTTTTTTTATTCCAACAGAATGAGCTTAATTCCTTTATAGCTTTGTCTTAAATAGATTTCAGAAAATAATCAAGTCTGAACGAAATTTCCTAATTCTCAAATCTGAACTTTAATTTCAAATTGATTTTTGAAATTTAAATTAGTTACAATGATTTCAAGGGAAAAATTTATCTCTCAAAACGAATCAAAAAACCTAACAAAATTTTTCCCCCGAATTACAAACAGAAAAAACCTTAGAAATTAGAAAAGTTCTTACAAAATTTTCTCTATCTTTCCAATGTTCTCTCTGGACCTTCCCCCCTTGTGGGTGTCTTCTTTCCGCTTTTTATCACTCTTCCTTCGCCTCGTCTAGGTACTTTCCTTTCCCCTCTTTTTCAGATTTCTTCTTCTTTTTCCACGTAGCAATTCTGTTACGCCTTGAAGAGGTCCTCTGCAGTCGATTCCACTTTTCCTTCGCTGCGTTCGTCTTCAACCTTCACTGTCTTCTTCCTTGAAGTCTCTGTCTTCGACTTCTTGTTCTTCAGTTTTAGTTTCTTTGATTGTTCTTCTGTCTTCGTGTTTGAAATCTTTCTTCGTTTCATTTGTTTTCTTTTATTTTTTTTTTTTTGTTTCTGTTAAGCTCAAAATGACGTCGTATCAATTGAAACGGCGCGTTTTGAGTAAACATTTTAATTGAAATCAGTTTAATTCTGAACCAAACCAATTCGGTTCGATTCAGAATTGAACTTTCCTTCTTTTTCTCTCCTTATTTTCTTTTTCTTCAACTTTTGACCCCATTTCTTTTATTTCTTTTTCAATTATATCCTTCCTTCCCAACTTTCTCTTTTAATTTTTCCTCATTTCTTTTCTTTTTCTTCAATTAAATCCTTTTTCTATTTTATTCAATCATTTTTTCTCTTTTCTTCTTTTTTAATTAATTTTTTTATTTTTCTCTCTTTTTTTTCTTTTTTCAATTTTTACAAAATAAAATGAAACTAAAACTAAAGCATATTTTTTCTGGATATTTTTTTCTTTTTAGATTTTGGGGTCAAAAATTGAGCGTCAACAGTTTGCCCCCACTTTGATATAAATTGTGCGAAGCACAAATTATATCAAAGTAACAATTGACGCGAAGATAAAAGAAGGTACTTACCTCTGAATATTGTTGATGATGAATCTTCTCGTTTCTTCTAAGGAAGGGTTGACTGATCTCCCCATTTCTTCTAAGGAAGGTGATTTGATGAATCTCCCCGTTTCTTCTAAGGAAGCTGATCTAATGAATCTCCCCATTTCTTCTAAAATTGCAATCTTAATAATTGGGAATTTAATTCATAAGCATGCATCATTATTTCAATGCCTTTCCAAATTGCTTAGCTTCATGTAGTGTCATTATTATTCGTTATAGGAGCTTCGTGACGCGGACCCAATAGCTCGCAATGGCTAGAAAACCCGAGTTACCCGTTTGATAGGAGAAACTGGAACAAGTATAATCCACCTTCCCTCACGACCCAACACCTCGCAATGGATGAAGAACCGCTCGTACGCAAAGGATTT
>CANUEY010095215.1:0-10817 GCA_948099555.1 Croton setiger
ACGCGATTTCGGCGTTTTCCGATCGCGTAGGTCCGAAAACCCTAATTAGCTCCGTTTGTGTCTTTCGACGGCAAACGAGCCTATGACATAACTTGTTTCTCTTATTCAAATCATTTATCATCAAATATAATTCATATAATCCATATTAACTTATTAATCACATTATATCATGGTGCAATTTAATGAAAATGCGTAAAATGCATGAAATGACATCGGTTTGACGTAGGGTTTGGTTTGGGGTGTCACAACATAAGATTCCAAATATTTCGGTGGCAAAGCCGGTTAAAAAGAAGTTGAGAAAAATGAAGCCAGAATGGTCCTTGAAAATTAAGGAAGAAGTAACCAAGTAATTAGATAATAAGTTTATAGAGCCCATTGCTCAAACTACTTGGTTAGCCAATATAGTGCCAGTTCCAAAGAAGGATGGTAAAGTAAGAATGTGTGTGGACTACCGGGACTTGAACAAGGCATGTCCTAAAGATGACTTTCCTTTATCGCATATTGACCTACTAGTTGATCGGATGGCCGGACATGAGACAGTCTCCTTGACTGACCTTGTTGTAGGGTACAACCAGATAATAATGTATCCTCCAGACAAAGAGAAAACAGCCTTTATCACAGAATGGGGCACTTACTGCTATAGGGTCATGTCTTTTGGGTTATGAATAATGCCGGGGCAACCTATCAAAGAATGGCTACCACCATTTTCCATGACATGATCCATAAAGAAGTAGAGGTATACGTGGATGATATGGTTATTAAGTCAAAGTCAGCTGAAAGCCATGTTCATGAGCTTGAGAAGTTCTTCCTTATACTTCAAAAATACAATCTAAAGCTCAACCCAGCCAAGTGTCTCTTTGGTGCAACTTCTAGGGTATTCCTAGGTCACTTGATCAGCAGAAGGGGTATTGAGATTGATCCCATCGATTCAAAGGCAATCTTAGAAATTCCACCTCTGAAAACCGAGAAAGAAATCCGGAGTTTTCTTAGGAGACTACAATACATCAGCCGATTTATCTCACAATTAGCCGACACCTGCGGCCCAATCTTCAAACTCTTAAGAAAAGGAGTTTCCCGAGAATGGAAAGAAGACTATCAGAAAGCCTTTGAGAAAGTTAAGCAGTATTTGCTAACCCCACCAGTCCTACAGCCTCCTAGGTTGGGGAAACCATTACTCTTTTATCTATCAGTAATTGATGAAGCCATGGGATTTTTACTAGCTCAACAAGCAAAAAACTCAAAAGTCG
Organism: Croton setiger; assembly: GCA_948099555.1. Classification (NCBI taxonomy): domain Eukaryota; kingdom Viridiplantae; phylum Streptophyta; class Magnoliopsida; order Malpighiales; family Euphorbiaceae; genus Croton; species Croton setiger. Next base: position 1,248 of record CANUEY010095215.1, read on the forward strand.
AAAATGCCATTTACTACCTTAGCAAAAGGATGCTAGAATACGAGACCAGATTGAGAAGTTGTGCTTGGCCTTAACCTAGGCTTGCACGAAGCTACAACACTACCTTTCATCTTACACTACTTATGTCATTGCAAAATCGAGTCCCTTGAAATTCCTTATGGAAAGACCGGTTTTGAATAGTAAAATGGCTAAGTGGGTGTCAGTGCTTGCAGCCTTCAATCTAAAATTCGTCCAAAGAAAAGCAGTCAAAGTTGGAGCCATAGCAGACCAGTTGGCTGAGTTACCCGTTACGGACTAGATGCAAGAGATAGAATTCCCTGATGAAGATCTCTTGAATGTGGATAATGTCCATTGGGAAATGTACTTTGGTGGGGCCTCTAACCATCATGGTAATGGGATCAGAGTAGTATTCAAAACTCCTTATGGCGAATACATCCCAATTGTAGTCAAACTAAGCTTTGGTCGTACCAACAATGAGGCAGAATATGAAACCTACATAAAAGGGTTAGAAGCAGCCCTAGACCAAGGGATAAGAAGTTTAAAGGTCTTCGGTGACTCCAACTTAATAGTCTTCCAAGCCTTAAGAAAGTGGAAGATGAAAGAAGAGCGTTTGGTCCCCTACCTGCGACGCTTAGATGAATTAGCTTGGCAATTTGATGATTTGACCTTTGACTACTTACCAAGGGCCAAAAATCAATTTGCTAATGCCTTATCCACCTTAGCCTCAATGATGAACATTGGGGAAGGAAAAATCATCCGACCACTGACGGTTCAGCTTCAAGAACACCTAGCATCCATATTGCACATGGTAGATGACAAGCCATGGTATCGGGATATTCTGAACTACCTCAAACATAAAAAGTACCCGGAAGGTTCATCCAAGACCAACCAAAGGACCTTAAGACAGTTTGCAACCAGTTACATCCTCACTGGAGATGTACTTTACAAAAGAACCTGGAATGGTATGCACCTGAGGTGTGTAGACGAGGCAGAAGCCGAGTCAATTATGGAATCCGTACATGGTGGGGAATCCGGTCCACACATGTATGGAATGGCACTGGCTCGAAAAATCATGAACTTGGGTTACTATTGGCTGACTATGAATGTAGACTGTGTAAAACATGCGCAAAGATGTCACGAATGTCAAATCTTCGCCACGCTACAAAGAAAACCACCGGTCGCTCTGAATCCTATCTCTTCACCATGCCCTTTCGCTACTTGGGGAATTGATGTGATTGGAAAAGTTCACCCAAAGGCCTTAAATGGCCACCAGTTCATTTTAGTAGTCGTGGATTGCTTCACAAAATGGATTGAAGTGGCCTCATACTCAGTTTTGAATGCCAAAAAGGTAGCACACTTTATCCGTACTAACATCCTATGTCGGTATGGAACACCCTTCGAGGTCATCACTGATAATGGAACCCAATTTCAGAAAGAATTTGCAAGCTTGTTGTTGACGCTTGATTTTTTCCCCAAAAATAACCGATGATGATAATGTCTAAGCTTGATGAAAATTCCAGAATTCCGAAGCAGCTCAATTCCTCTTTCTCTTTAAAAATATTTATATGTTTTTAATTTCAAAATTTTTCTTCTTCAAAAAATATATTAAGTAGGTGTTGAATTTTAAATTTTATAGTGTCCAAAAAAGGAAAAAAGGAAAAATTAGTTTTAATTTTAGATTTTAAATTTAATTTAATTAGTTTGGATTCTATTTTTCCTTGTTTTATTTTATTTTCAATGTTAGGGTCTAGAGAGTTTATTTTAATTAAAAAAAGAAGAAGTTAATTTAAAAAGAAATTGGAAGAAAGGAGGAAAATAATTTAATTGGAAGAGAAGAGGTAAATTTAATAAGGTAGTGAGAAATTTGGAGAGAAAATAAATTAAAATTAAATGAAAAAGGATGTAATTGAAAGGAAATTAGAAGAATTGGGAAGATTTGAAGGAAGGAAGGACGGGATTGAAGGAAGGAGGAAAGAATGGGGGTTAGAAATAGAAATAAAAGGAAAAGGGAGGGGAAGGCACTACAGATATGAAACGACGTCGTTTCACTAATGAGGGAAACAGCGCCGTTTCATTTAAATCAGGAAGCGCATTTGGAGGTTGTGAAACGACGTCGCTTTACTAAAAGTAAAAACGACGCCGTTTCAATAAGACAGAAGACAAAAAAAAAAGAAACGATGTCGTTTGGGTCTGTATTAAAAAAAAGAGAAAACAGAAGAATGGAACGCGAAAATGACAAACAGACAGATAGCAACTGGTGACGAAGGAAGAAGAGTCTGTTTGAGAGTGTGAAACCAAGTGAATCATGTAGTTGAAGGGAAAATAATTGATAACAATAAGGAGATAAGGATTCATTGAGAAAAAAGGAAGAGGAGTTAAAGTTGGAACTGGCACTGAGAAGTGGGTAGGACCGGTCTTCTGGAGCCTACAAAGGCAGAGGAACGAGGCAGAAAGGGGTTGGACTCTGAACGGGACGGAGGGTACGAGATAGACCATCGAAAAATTGTGAGTTACTGAGATTCAATTGAAAGTTCTTTCGACGTAGGGTTCTGGTTTTTGAAATTAGGGCAAAAATTCTTTAGCAGAAGTTTTGATTTCCTCTCTTTTCTGTAACAGCCCAGATTCTTTTTTTTCGAAATTGATTCGAAATTGAAAATTGGGGAAACCTTTTAGTTAGAATTAGTTGTGTTTCTGAGTTCAATTTTCTGGAACCATAACTTTTAAGGGATTCTGGAAAAGATGTGAGCGACGAATTTGAGGTACTTCCTATTTTTATTTCGACTTAAACCGCCTGTTTGTTGTGTGGAATTATTTTGGATTTTGATTGAATGTTTATAGTTTAATCTGATCTCAGAGTGTTTATTTCTGCTTGGAGAACTATTTGGTTCACTGTTAGTACTTATTAAAATTATCTGGTCTGTTTGGATTTGCTCTCAGTTGGAATTCATATTTGGATGATCGTGTTTTCTGTTTGTTTTGATTTGTTTGCTATATTTGATTCATAGCTCTTAAACAAATAGCTTCCCCATTTAATTAGTTGATTTACATAATCTTTAGGAATATACATTACTGGTCTGTTTCTGTTTTTCATTGCTTAGATTTCAAAATTTCTGGTTTATGATTTCTTAATGTTGAAATGTTTAAGCTGCGTATGCCATTTGGGATAAAGAATTTAATGTCAATCTAGAATACTGCTTGGCTACTGTGAGATTGTGATGTCTGCATTATTTAGTCTGTCTTCATGATTCAAAAATTGTTGGAGGAACTGTTATGTGTGCAGGCCAGTATTGGACCCTTAGGATGCATGCTGGTTGTAGTGATGTTGAATTATCTAAGCATGAATATTAGAATTTATATTGCAGCATATGTTGGATTGCCAATGTCCTTTGTTGTTGATGTCAACTAGGGTCAGAATGGTCTGGTATGATAATTGTTTCTCTAAAATATTTAACTCTAAGACATGTTTTTCTATTTTGAAAACTAGAATCACAAACTGGATATTTCATCTGCTGTCATTTAACAAGAACAGCTGTGCCTCTTAGTTTCTGACCCTGTTTGTCATTACTATTGCCTTATTTGCAATATGCTTGTTTTTTGTTTTAGTCTTGGTCTTTATTGACTTGCAAAATTGAGTGTGATTCTTGTAAGCAAAGATATATTTTGTTTTGAGGAAAATAATAGCATATTTGATACATTTAGATGTTGCTTGAGTGTGTTAGTTGTTTTTTATGGCTGTCATGTGCATATGGGCTGTTTTAAAAAGTTTGCAAGTCTTGAGGACAGAATTGTAATTATTCTAAAATTAGGGTGCTAAATCGTAATTTTGCATAACTTGCCTCTAAAATGGTAATATTTGCTTGATTTATGGATTGTTTGATGTAATTGGAATGTTTTAGGGCAATTTGGTAACTTTTCTTGATTTGGGGCAATTTTGTAATTTTCCAAAAATTGGAGGGCTAAATCTTCATTTTGCTTTATTCATCTTTTGAATGCTATTTTGCATATTAAGCTGATTATTTGCTTGATTTGACATGTTTTATGATATTGTTTCAATAATTTCCAAAATTAGGGATTAATTTGCAATTTTTAAAAATTTGGAGGACCATTTTGTAATTTTCCATTATTATTTTAGTTTGTTATTGTTGGGACTTGGGTTTATTTTGGAGATTAAAAGGGTAGAATGTAATTTTAATAGGACCAGTTTGTAATTATTTTCTCCGGAATCGGAGAAAGAATAATTAGGTTAGGGCGTGGATGTTTTATTTTTCCGCACTTTATTTCTGTACTTTATCGCTTTCTGTTGTGTGATTGCGCGAACGATTTAAAATCACCGAATTAGGAACATTGCTAGAATAATGGCGAAATTGGCTTTTTAATGAAACTTAACTTAAATTTTGGAAAACAAAATTGGTTTTAGAGGCCGGTAAATCCGGGTGTCAATCGAAATGAAATTTCGGCTGGCGTACCCAACCCTCTTACTCAGATCTTTTTCGGTTCCAGACCTCGCCTTATTTTCTTAAATAAAATGGAGTCAGCTTTCTATTAAAACTTGGATTATTTTTTCTTAAAAACTAAAATTTGTTCCTGAAGGGTGGCGACTCTAAACTATTTTTAAGACCGACTAGTTCGGCACCACGATCCAAAATCACTTTATCACCATCTTTTTTATAACAAATCCAAAACAAATGTCATTAGTTTTTTTGTGACTCTGCTGGGGATTTTACAATCAATCCTCGGTTTTTATCACCTAAAGTTTTTTACTGTAATTAAGGGTTAACTCTTTTTCAAGCAAACCAATTTGTTTTCTAACCTTTAAGTTAAGCCTTTTGCAAATAAAATTGGAATAAAGTGCTCGGTGATTTTTTTCGTTCGTTGTTTGATTTACTGCTTTCCATAAACTGTTTAGGATCTGCATTGCATGCTTCAGCATCTTCTATCTCCATTCTACCCTGATCACCATTACGGTAAGGTTATGAGTGCGACTGGTTTGCTACCTTCCAAATTTATTCGGATACACCAGTCGGAGTATTGGTAATTCTTACCAATTGTAAGTCTCGTACCTTCGGGTATATAAAAGGTTAGGCCTCCAAAGCCGAAGCCTCGCTTACGGAACCCAAGACTTGTCAAACCTGACTTAACCTACATATAATCGACCCTAGTAACTTCCATTTAGGATTTTACCCAATTCGATGTGCTGTTGCCTTGATTCATCATCCTAAATGCGAGAGAAAAACGACAATCTCAAAGTCCCTCGATGACTGTCGAGATTAGACCAAAAATCATAGGGTTAAGTGTCGGAATCTTTGACCAAACGAATTCGTGTGTGGGAGAAATAAAGGTGGAGATCATGCATTTCCTTCCCCCCATTCCCATTTAACATTATTTTATTCTTTCACCATGCATCACGTAACATGTTTTGTTTCAGCCATTTAGGAGTCAATTACTATTACGGGTTGTAGGCCCTAAGCCCAGTCGTTTGTTTTACTTGAGACTTTTTGTCGAGGAAAGGCAAGATAGCCCAGTCCCTAGCATAATACCAGAGCCCGTCGGCGCTCACAGTCGAAGTCCAGAAGATGAAAAAGCTGAAGTGCTACCAAAAAGATAACTCGGTGATGAGGCAAAGCTAGTCATGACGTTGGACGTCACATTAATTTGTATTGTACTTATTAAAGCATATGTTCATTTAGCTAAAAAAAATTGTAAACCTAAACCTTTTTGTTATGAATGAAGTGGAGATTTTAGTTATTACATTTCTGATGTCTTTTGAAGTGAGATAGTGAGAAAACATGTAAAATGAAAAATGAAAATTAGAACCCTGCTGTAGACGGCCTGATTTTCGAGGCCGAACCGCCTACGGGGTTTCCTTTTTTGAACAAAAGGGTTTTTACGCAAAACAGTTTCTTTTTCAGAAAAACATGAGAGGGCGATTAAAAGCCGTTTTGGATGATTGCCGAAACTAGTCGGTCTTAAAAATTCATTTTTGAGTCGCCACCCATATCGGGAACCGGTTTTTACAAAAACCACAAAAATTCATTTGACTCCGTTTTAAAATGATGGATAAGGCACAAAAATCCGAACCAAAGATTTTGGGTAAGCGGTTAGGGTACGTTAGCCGAAATTACAATCTCGACTAATGCCCGGTTTAAACCGGCCTCTAAAAACCAAATTTTGATTTTCTGAAATTAAAGTTAAGACTATTATTTTGAAAAGCTGCTATCGATGTTCCTAAACGGTGATTAAAGTCATTTTATTCAAAACACAAACAGAAAGCGATAAAGTGCTGAAATTAAATTGCAGAAAATAAATCAGCCCTTATTCTAAATTATTCTTTCTCCGATTCCGGAGAAAATAATTACAATTGAGTCCTAAAATTTACATTCTACCCGATTTATTCCCGAAAATAAACCCGACGCCCAAAATTAGCAATCTAAAGGCATTTATTGAAAAATTGCAATTAAGTCCCTAAACTTTACGAAAATTGCAATTAGGTCCCCGGAGGGAAAAAATATTATTTTTAATGCATGTGAAATATTTAAGTGACACAAGACACACTTAAAACATACTAAACATGTTGTTTAAACATTTTATAAACAAAGCATGGAAAATTATAAATTAGTCCTCGGACTTTATGAAAATTACGAAATTGCCCCCGGAGGGAAAATTTACCAAACAGCACATACAATATCACAAAACACCAAAACGACATTCAAAATACGAAAAACATGTCAAATGGACAATTTAGAGCAAAATATGCAAAATTACTTTTTAGCCCTCGTATTTTGCAAAATTACAAAACAGCCCCTAAAAGTTATTTTATTACAAAAACAGCACTTAAAACAATTATAAACATATAAAACACGCCAAATCATCAATTTGGTTCAAAGTTGGAAAATTACCGTTTTGATCCTCCGATTTTGTAAAATTACATTTTAGCCCCAATTCTTAAGATTTAGCCAAAAAGCCCCCACATTCATTATAAATCAATCTCCACAAGCAAAAACATGTACAATTTCCATTTTAATCTTTCAACTTCCAAGTAGTTACCGTTCTGCCCCCACACATGTATTTTCCTAAACTTACATAATCAGCCCTACAACAATGATTAAAGGCAGAAGTAACTATCACAAGCAGATGCTAACAGTGAAGACCTGAACCATAAAGAGAAAGCAGGCAGCAACAAGGAATCCAAGGAATTGCATATACACAATCCAGCAGCAGGATCAAATGCAAAACTAAATTCCAGCAAGCAGCAGTTTGATAATGAATAGCAAGATCATATTCTCATTCTTGTCTATTGCTAACCAACCAATCAACCTGCCTATCACACATATATTAACTCCTAGACTCAAACCTTTCAAACTCACCAACACAACAACAAGGCCTGACTATTTTCTGGATAAGAAAAGGTAACCTGGCTGATCAAAGATATAAAGTATGACAACATGTTTATACTGGTTTGGGACAAAGTAAATGCAAGGGGCATTCATAAAGAATACAAGAAGCAGAGGACCCTAACAGAAGAGCCAACCTAAACTTTATCATGAACATGCAATAGTGACAACCTAGGATGTATTTATTCTATGCTGAGATATAGGGATAAACATCAAAAGAGAACAGATACACATATGCTTCAAGGGTTACTTAAAACAGGTTAATGGGTTATAACATTAAAACTGGTTTGGGATCAATGCAAGCAGCAAGCTGGAAGAAAGTAAACACAGAAAGCAGTTAAACAATGTAGATTGTTTGAAGATCATAAACAGCAGCCCACTTAATCTCAGCAACTCCACATTATTTCCAGAAAAGACATAACCATAGCAGGAAAGGAATTGATGTCAACAAGAAATGTATGACCCTATGCAAATCTGCCTGAGCACAAGATAGACATGCATTGTTATATTATGCTTCATTTCAACATCCTGGAGTAGGATGCATGGAGTTGATGTTTAGCTATATTTCAAGATCAGATCTCAAGTATAACAATGAGTTTAATATCAAACAGACTCAAATCTTCATTAAATCATCCTATTCAGGTAATTTCTATCATGGCAATTCCTCAATATAGATTTAGACAAAGACAGTTTCAATATCTCAAGCATGGAAGTTTGCATATGATGGCGAGCAGTGATCTCAGGGAAATGAACAAGGGGGCATACTCACCATGAGGACCTAAATGTTCATGTTCAACATTTTCTATACCTTGAACATAAAACTCACTGCAAGAACGTAATCCAAACAACATGATTTCATCTCAATTTTAGATTGAATCTTCCACCAACAGAAACAATTATCACAACAGTAGGAAGAAAAGTTATGGTGTTGTGAGACCTCACCAATAATCAAAACGGAACAGAAAATCATGATTTGAAATCAAAGCAACCCTAGATGTTAAAACATGGCAACTAAGACAGATTCAATCGGAAACAGTGGCCTCACAACCCAAGAGCTGATCACAAACTTAACAATTTAAATCTTAATCATCAACACAGGAGCAAACTGTTCAAGACTTCATCCTGTTCAGACCATGAACTTTATATTCTAATTGTGATTAACCAAATCTAACCAAGATATCAATCATGTCATTTAGACCAGACAAGTTATGTTAATCATCTAAACAACATAAGACCAGCTTAACATAATACCATAGTCAACATTCAGATCTAAATAATTTCTGAAACGAAAATCTAAATAAATATAAACAATTCTGAATAAAACAAAACATATTCTGCAGCAGCATTATAACACGAGCAACCAAAAGAGAACTGTGAATCAGAAGACATGAAGCAGAAATCATAAGCAATGCAGGAATAAGACATACAGCAAAAGTATAGATCCAGCTATTCAGAAGATTATTGAACAACATAGGTTATAAAATCAACCAGAAAGGGGAATAAACAGAATCAAAATGTGTAATAAACAGAAACACTTTCATAGGAACTAATCAGGTTCCCAACAGATACCATTCATAGTGAATAGGAAGCAGAAGCCAAATCAAAGTGAAATTGGAAACAGAAACAGAAACAAAAAGGGAAAACAGGAATACCTCTTTAAGCTTTTCCAATTCTTTTATTGAATTCCAGCAATCTTTACATCAATTTGTATTGTTCTTTACAGTGATTGAATGTTTACATCAACAGAAATCAAAACCCTAATGCTAATTTGTACAGAAACTCTCAACTTACAAAATCCCCAATTTATGAACCCTAATTCGAAATCCCTCAATTTGGAATTTACGAATCCCCAATCTGAAGAAAACCATAATTTCAAATTACTCCCCAAATCACGAACGAGAAACCACCGGACCCTTGATTACAGAAAGGAAATTAAAGCTTTAAACCAAGAACTTACAATTTTCCAGAAAGCTTTCTCTCCCCTCCCCCAAAACTCCAACCCCTGCTTCTGTCGATGCTGCTTCCTTTTATCCTCTCTCTGTCTTGCCCTTCACGGATCATCTTCATCATTGCTTCTCTGTCTGGAGCCGCCTTCGAGTCCATTCGAGCCTCCCATCACCTTCTGTCCACAGGTCCCTCTTTTCCTCTTCGTTTTGACTACTTTCTGTCTCCTCCAGCT
>CANUEY010095488.1:0-20039 GCA_948099555.1 Croton setiger
GGTAGAATTGTAATTTAATAGGTATCGGTATGTAATTAGTTTATTTAGGATTTTATTTTCCGCACTTTATTTTTCCGCAATTTAATCGCTTTCTCTGTTTGTGTTTGCGCGAACATTAAATCTCACCGTTTAGGAACATCGCTTTTAGCTTTTTCAAAAATAATCACCGACTTGACTTAAAATTTGAAAATCGATTTTGGTTAGCGAGGCCGGTTTCTAAAACCGGGTGTTAGTCGAAATGTAATTTCGGCTAACGTACCCAACCCTCTTACCCAGTCTCTTGTTTCAAACCAGTGCTTTATTCTAAAAACGGAGTCAATTAAACTTTTTCTTAATTAATTTGGTTTTCAAAACCGGTATCCCGACGGGTGGCGACTCTATTTTTAAGACCGACCAGTTCGGCAAAAAATCCAAAAAATTGATTTATCACTTGTTTTTTCAAAATCAAAAAAATTTAAGTTTTTCGGTTTAATTTGTAAATCGGAAAAGTAGTCGTCGCTAGTCGGACCGTCATCAAATGTTCTATATGATAAAGAAGATTTTGTGTTTGTATTTATTTATACTGTTTTAAATGCTATTAATGCTTATATGTGGTTTACATTTGCTGAGTACGCGACTCATCACAATCGCAATATATGTTTCAGGTCTGCAGTCCGAGTGAGGTACTGAGGCTTTACTCGCCTATGCACAGGTCGGTCCAGTAGGAATCTAGGCCTCTCTCCTCTCACAATCCATATTGTATATGTTGCATATAGTGTGTTTATGCTTTGTTTTGTAAGCATAATTTTATACAGTTTTGGCATGTAAATATGTGGTGCTATTCATATAGCCTTTTTAAATAAATTGTTGTTTATTCCATTTGTTAATATATATGATGTTTGCTATGCCTATATATGTTATAGTATGATAAATGACCAGATTAACCTTGAATAGGTTTAAGAGAAAAGAGGATTAACGCTGTTATATGTTGTAAGTGATTGCTATACATGTTATAAAGACTAAAACAGAGTTAATGACTTATGACGTATGTTAAAAAAAAAAAGCCTGTTTTATGACATAAGAGTTTAGTAAGAGGTGTTACAAAGATTGTTGATTACTCACACATTTAGGATGATGAATCAAAACAACAGAACATCAAATTGGGTAAAAATCCTAAATTAAAGATGCTAAAGTCGACCATATGTGGGTTAAGTCGGGTTAAACAAGTCTTGGGCTCCATAAGCGAGGCTTCGGCTTTGGCTTTTGAGGCCTAACCTTTTTTCATACCCGCAAGTACGAGACTTATGGTCGATAAGCATTAATACTCCGGCTGGTGTATCCGAATAAATTCAGAACGCAGCAGACCTATCGTACCGATAACTTTACCATGTGGGTGATAAAGGTAGAATGAAGATAGAAGATGATGAAGTATGCAATGCATGCAGTTCCTAAAACAGTTTATAAGGCAAGCGATAAAGCAAACAACAAACGATAGAAATCACCGAGCGCTTTTATTTTTTGAAAAAAGGCTTAACTTAAAGGTTGGAAAACAAGTTGGTTAGTTTGAAAAGAGTTAACCCTTAATTATAGTAAAAAACCTTAGGTGATAAAAACTAGGGATTAACAGTAAAATCCTTAGTAGAGTCGCCAAAGAGAGCGTAAAACAAGTTTTTAAGTTTCATTTCAAACTATGGCCAAATTCTTGCCTAATTTCGAACTTTAAAGTTTCTTTTCCAAAAAGCAGTGATAAATCATTTTTGTGCGTTGCATAACTAGTTGGTCTTTCATTTGAACTGACACCCGGATTTACTGGCCTCTAAAACCAATTTTGTTTTCCAAATTTTAAGTTAAGATTTTATTTGAAAAGCCAACTAGTGATTATTGACGGTCCGGTTCCGGACTTTCCGGTTTATAAGCTGAAAAGATAAAAAAAATTGATTTAAAGTGATAAAGAATTTTTTGGGTTTCGGTGCCGAACTAGTCGGTCTTAAAATCATTTTGAGTCACCACCCATTTGGGAACCGGTTTTATTTGAAAAATCCAAATTTTATTTATGAAAAATTGACTCCGTTTTTCGTTTTTGGATAAGGCAAAATCCGAACCAGAAATTCTGAGGTAAGAGGGTAAGGTACGTTAGCCGAAATTGCATTTCGACTAACGCCCGGATTTACCGGCCTCTTAAACCAAAATTTCGTTTTCCAAATTTTAAGTTAAGTTTATTTATTTTGAAAAACAGCTAACGATGTCCCTAATTCGGTGAATTAAATCATTTATGCACACACACGACAGAAAGCAGTAAATTGCGGAATTTAAATACGGAAATATAAAGCACCCCTTAGAGCTAATTATTCTTTCTCCGATTTTCGGAGAAAATAATTACATGATAAACCCTACAAATTTACAATCTACCCTTTTAATCCTAAATTAAAACTCAAAATCCCACAATAAGTATATTAAGGCAATTATAGAAAATTACAAAATGGTCCCTCGAATTTAGAAAAATTGCAAGTTAAACCCTAATTTTAGGAATTATCAAAACAAGCCATATAAATGTAAAATTAACTAAACGATCAATTAAACATGCACAAACATCACTTAAAAGCAAAACATGCAAAACTACGAAATGGTCCTTGAAGTTTTGAAATTTACAAAAAGGTCCCTAACTTAATCTAAAATTGCAACTTAGTCCCTAAACATGCAATTTTCATCTAAAATAATCCATGAAACATAAAACATGCAACAAAATTGAATTAAAATTACTTCACGCAAAAATTTCAATTTAGTCCCTAAAAATTGAAAAATTACTAAAATAGCCCTTAAATTTTGTAAAATTACGAAATTGTCCCAATGGAAGAAAAGTCATTAAATCACCCTAAAACATGCCAATTAAGCTAAACATTGCATAACTCAATCAATTCCAACAAAACAGTAGCAAACCATGGCAAATTTTCAGCTTAATACTCAAACTTTAGCATAATGACCAAACTGCCCTCATCTAATTTATACAGTCCAGCATGCTTAATAACAAGACCCTCTTGAACCAAAAGCTATGAATAACCTACACTGTATATTTAAAACAAGGGTTCCTATATCACACCAATTCCAACAATGATTTCCTTCAAACAAAAGCAACAGTAACAACACTATTCATATATACTCAACAAACTATTTTGTGCAGAATAAGGTGAAAGCACAATCTGTAAACTGGTTCTAATCCTTAGAGAATAGAAGCAACATCATAGAATGACAATAATGCAACATATTTAAACATTATGAATTTTGCCTTTGGTTATCATGTTGTGATCTACATGCATAAAACAAAACAGGCAAGCAAACCATTACAATTGTGTAAACATCAGAAATGGAAACCAGGTTGTGCAAGGAATGTTCAGCAAACTCAGGAATCAAGCATGAGCAACACACAAAACAGAATCGAATACCATGGACCAAACAGTCTGGACTAGCTGTCATTAATGCTATAACAGTATACCTTCATGTACCTACTAACCATAATGCATGTATAAAGCATATCCAAGCTCTTGGGATTAATTATGAATATGAAAACTGGACTGATTTCATGGTTTATGCACAATCAATTAACAAGACTAAGTTCAAGGTTAATGACTATGTGAACAAGCTGGACAGGCAGTGTATACTGCTTGCTGGGCCTTTAACAGAAATAAAATGGCAGATAAAAAGCAATATACTGAGCAGCAAAACTGGCAAGATCAATAACAGAATATGCTGTTTGCCAATATATTAGTAGGAACCTGACCTAGATTTAAACTAGAGCGTAATTGAAATAAGTTGGAGTACAACATATTGATGCTCAATCTTCCTGTAGAATATGACCTTAAGAAAAATAAAGAAAAATTATATGATCATGCTGAACATACTCCAGACACAATGGTACTTTGCAGAATGTGTTGAACATACATCAGCAGATCTGACCATTCACTGAACTACATGCACACAAAAGAGTGAATCTCATTCAAATATAGCTACCATCTAAACAACCCAGAAGCAACAAATCATCACACTAACTAGGATATAATCTCAATAAACCAACATCACATGCTTCATAATAATCAAAGAACCAACAGAAAAATATTTCGAATGAGGTTATATAAATATGAAAGATTCAAACAGAATAATAAAAAGGCCGAACAGAAATGTTCAAGAGAAGGGAACCAGCTTAATCTGGTTCTCATACAGCACCAATCATAACAAATAAATTTAATTTAAGGAATAAGAGATTAAAATAAGTGTACCTCAGATTAACCGATAGCTCTTATAGAATCTCAAATCCAAGTTGTTTACAGCTCAACGATGAATTCCAGAACAAAAGGATTACAGAAAGGAATAGGAGTCTCTATCGGTTCTCAATTTCAAATTGGATTTTGAATTGAGGATCGATTTTGTTTTACAAGTGAAAAAAAAAACCTAATTTTGAAACCTTAATTTCAAAATCCCCAATTTTCCCAGAAACCCTAAAATTCTAATTTTCCCCCAATTTCTACGAACAGGAACCCTAGGTTCAAAATTTTTCTTACAATTTTTCTCCTCTTTCTCCTTTTCAGACTCCCTCTTCGAATGCTTTGGACTCCGGTTCTTGTAGGCAGAAGCTCTGCCTTCTGCTCCTCCTCCTTTTCTGTGCCACGTGCCACTGGTCTCCAGTCTTACAGCCACACTAGACAAGCCTTTGAAGGCCCTCTTCTCCTTGTCGTCGTTGACCTTCCCATTCGAAAGTAACCACGAAGAGGTCCCCCCTTTTCTTTCTTCTGTTCTTCCTTCTCTTTTACCGAAAGCAGGATCCTTCAGTCGTCATCCGTCTTCAGAAATTGTCGTGTGGCCCCTCTCTCTCTCTTTCCTTCCTCCTTCTTCCTCCCTCTCTCTCTCTCTCTCTCTCTCTCTCTCTTTCTTCCATTTTTGGCTTCTGTTTTCACAATTCTACCGCTGATTCCCTTCGCCATTTCTGTTTGATGAGGAAAGGAAGGGAAACGCTGCATTTCACCTTTCTTTCCTTTATATTTTTTGTTTTTTCCATCGTCAAAACGAAATGTCGTATACTGCGTTTCGACCAAACGCAGCGGCTCCTTCTTCTTCTGCGTTTCATCGTTTGGCCGAAACGACATGACGTTTCAACCTTTAATTTCCAGCTCACGCCTACCTCCTCAGCATTTTCCAGAATTCTATTTTAGCCCACAGTTCTTTTGTTCCGTTTGCAATTAAGTCCTTCCTTCCTTTCCTTCTTCTCTAATCTTCCTAAATACTTTTAATTCTTTTCAATTTAACCCTTTTCTCTATTTTTCTCCAAATTTTCTCAATTAAAATCCTTCTAATTAATTTTTTCAATTAATTGAAAACTTAAACACACTACAATTAAACATCAAAATAAAGAATAAAATATAGAACATTTGCCATTTTAATCTTAAAATTGATTTTTAAGATTAAAATCAAAAATCGTTCTTTTTAAATTCTTTTTATATTTTTTTTGCAAATTTGAAAAATAAAAATGCACCGAAAAGCATATATTTTTGTAAATAGAAGGGAAATTTTAAGAATCCTTTAAAATGCATGAAGGATTAAAACATTGGAAAATATTTTTGAGAAAGAAGAAAATCGAGCCGATTGGAATTCTGGATATCTCGAGCTTGGAGCCTTAATCATCATCAATACTTTTTGGGGCAAAAATTAAGCGTCAACAGCGATGTTCCTAATTCAGTGATTTAAGTCGTTTGAGCAAAACACAAAATAGAAAGCGGTAAATTGCGGAAAATAAATTGCAGAAAATAAATCATCAACCCCTTAGATCTAATTATTCTTTTTCCAAAGGAGAAAATAATTACAATTGATCCTATGAATTGTATTCTACCCAAATAAATTCAAAATTAAAACCCAAACACCCCAAAATAGATAAGTTAAAGTATTTAAAGCAAACATGCAAAAGTTAGGAATAAGTCCATATAATTTTGGAAAATTGCAAAAAGGTCCCTATTTTATGAAAAATTACTATTCTGCCCCTATAGCATGCAGTATTATTTAAACAGTTCATAAAACATATTAAAAATGCAAAATTATCAAAATGATACCACACTATGCAAAATTTCAATTTAGTACCTAAACTTTTCAAGAATTACCAAATTGCCCCAACTTTCAAATTTAATGTTTTTTAATGCAATATTATAAAATTTACCCCAAACATGATTTAATTTGCAAGACAACCCATTTATTATAAAACATCCCTAGTGTTTTTGATAAATTACCAAACAAGCCTTATTATTTAAAAATTTCCAAGACAGTCCATTATCATGCTTATCTTCTCAAAACATCCTTTCCACATAAATCATAATTGCAAAATACTTCATATGAGACTAAACAAAAGTAAAACAATCTAAGCCAAACAACAACAATACATTCATAGCCTTAATTATTTGCAAGGTCACTAAAACAGAAGCAAAACAGTCCAAAAACAATATAACTAAGACCGATCTTATTCAAACAGAGTATAAATTCTCAAAGAAATTTGAATTGAGGTAAGCAATTTCACAGCAGATCATAACTTGATTAAATAGCATTATGAATTCAGGAATAACAATGCTTAAATTAACCCTTGAAACTTAAATGAAACCAGCAACAATGATATGATATTTAAAGCTATAATATGATTGTTCTAGACGGTTTATCACTCTTAATACTAGGCTTGAATGATGCTAATTACAATGGCCTAAATGTTCCTAACATGCAGGGACAATTACTAGACACAAACAAAAAGATTAAAGAAAATCATGCAAAAAGGCAAGATTGAATTATAGAGTTTTATATCAAAAACCATGAAGGAATAGAGATTATACAGCAACATTTTAACCATTTCCGACCTTAATGAATAGCAGCAACAACAAACAATAATGACAATCTAGCATTAATTGTAACCTAAGATTCAAACATCTATACTCATAATTTCAATTGCTTTTAAACTGTCAAAGGCTAGGTAATTATCCAACAAGCAGGTTATGAATAAAATATTAGATCACCAAAAAGGCAGGAATACTATTCACTAATTTTTAACAAATCATTCTAGCACAAACATCTTGACCTAAGGTCAGAATAAATTTATAACCACAAGATGCCAACAACATGTAAATGATAACATCAAGACTTAAATGAATTACTTAGGCATGCAAAGCAGTAACAGTTAATGGTAGAAAATTGGAAGTTTATATCCCAAAAACACAAACTAAATCAGAGGATGAAGATGTAATTACCAATAGTTGAATGCAATTTGGATTCAGATTGGAATGAACATGCATGATAGTCTTAAGAATCTAGTATGCATACTAGGGACCTAATATAGTCCAACATTTAAAAACTGATTTTCAATTTGAAATTGAAATTCCATATATATAGAACTTAGGTTAAAGCCAGATATTATCAACAAACCAATAAAAGAAATCAAGCAGTAGATCAATAATGTGGCTAGCTAAACAAACCTTAGAACAAACACTAACAAGTAGATTAGCAAAGAAGGCAGTTAGATCAAACTAACATGCTAGGAAGAATGAGAGTAAAGAGATTACCATAATGAATGATTCAAATTGGATACAATCAAATTAAGAATAGAATCAATCAATAAACTCAGAATGGAATCACAGTTCAAGATATGGCTTAATAGCAAGACCTAACAGTTTGAAAAACAAAACTTTGGAGAAATTGGATACATTCCAAAGGTGTATGGTTAGTATATTTCAGATTTTGTAGAGGAAATTATTGAGGTGTTCATGGATGATTTTACCGTCTATGGTAATTGTTTTGATGAATGCTTAACTAACCTTACAAAGTTTTGAAAAGGTGTATAGAATCTAATCTAGTGCTAAATTATTGCTATTTTATGGTAGATCAAGGTTAGATTCTAGGACATTGTTTCATCAAGAGGTATTGAGGTTGATAAAGCAAAAATTGATGTGATTAAATCTTTACCTTACCCCGCATGTGAGCGGGAGATTCGTTCTTTTCTTGGCCATGCAGGTTTTTACAGGCGCTTTATTAAGGATTTTTCGAAGATAGCTCAACCTCTTTGCAAGCTTTTGCAAAAAAAATGACTTTTGTGTTCAATGAGGAGTGTAGAGAAGCGTTTGATACGCTAAAGGAAAAGCTGATTTCTGCTCTGAGAGTCCAACCACCAAATTGGAACTATCCTTTGGAGATTATATGTGACGCAAGCAACTACGCTGTAGGGGCTGTTCTTAGCAGTAAATTGAGAAAATGTCATATTGTTGATGTTTCAAATTTGGTTTGTTACCAAAATTATGGTGATAAAACATTTTGGATCGCGCATTGCTGGAACTAGTCGGTCTTAAAAAAGGTTTAGAGTCGCCACTCGATTTTGGGACACCAATTTTAATTTTCAAGAAAAATGACTTTGTTTTTAATTTTAAGGCACTGGTTAAAAAATTAGAGATTTTAGGTAAGGGGGTAAGGTACGACGATTTAAGTTTTACTTAGATCGCCGCCCAACAAAACTAGCCTCTTAGGTTTGTTTAATTTCCAAAATTTAAGTTTATTTTAAAAGAAAAGTCGTTGTGTAATTTATCTAGCAATGCTACTAGTTGGCGTTTTTTGGTCATTTGAGCAAATAAAATTTATTGAAAATGGTAAATTGCATAAATTTAAAGTAGGAAAAATAAATCATCCACACCCCTAAAAACTAATTATTCTTTCTCCAATTAGGAGAAAATAATTAGAAAAAGATCCTAATAAATTACATTTTACCCTTTTCGATTCCCTAATTAATTATTAAAGACCCAAAACACCCCAAAAGTGTATAAACGAAACATTTGAAACAAGCATGCATAATTACAGAAAAATCCCTATAATTTGGGAAAATTACGAAAAGATCCTCATATTTTGAAAATTTACCAATCCGTCCCAAAATATGCCAAACTCACTAAAACAACCCATGGTACTAATAAATTATATAAAGACAATCCTCAATAAGTAAAATTACTTAAAAGATCCTTTAAGTTTGGTAAATTATGAATTAGGCCCCTGAACTTTGAAAATTTGACAGTTTTTAAAACATGCAAAAACAATTCAAGCAGCCATTTAATTAATAAAATAGCCCATATGATGTAAATTATTTCAAGTCCCTAAACATTAAAAATTACAAAATGGTCCTTATATTCATGATATATTCATCAATCAATCCCCTAAAGCCTTAAACTTCCTAAATAAACCATTAGTTTATGTTGTCCCAACAATCCCAAAAACATGCATCATTTAGAAAAACAGATTATGTTCACCAATCCAAAATGGCCAAAACAGTTCATAATGTACCTTAGACAATCAAATCAGTCCACTTCATACATTCCTTCTTAAAACAGTCCCTCAATGCATGAAAATGCTAAACATTTCTTATATTATCTTAATGCACTATATCACCCAGAAAATAGGTTCAATAGTATCAACCTAAAATAGAAATTCATAAGATGAAGAGCTAAAATCTAATGCATGAACAAGAATGACAGAAGCAACAACTAGTAAATTAACCATTAAAGTTAAGACAAAGGGAAAGAAAACTGGAAAACAATTGGACATTAACAAGGAAAATAGATACAGCAGACAGGTGGGAAGACCTAGACCTGAAAACCTCAAACTGAAGAATTGATCATTTATGTTCATTAATTCTAGCACAACATGCACAATCTCAGATGTATAACTCAACATAGTAACATTAGAGAAGCTAAACCTAGACATTTCGACCCTCAGCAATTCCTAGCTTTCAAATAGAAGTTGCAACCAAACTGAACAAACATCAGGACAAAGAAAGTGAACAAACTAAAGAAGTGACCAAACATGGTACAAATCTTCTTAACATGTGAATGGAAAGATAGAAGCACAACATACATTTTTTAAGATTAAAATTCTTAAAAAACACTAGAGACTGTTTCTTTGAGAACAACATATTTAGGCTTAAATAAGAAACCTAAAAAAGGATGATGCCAGAATTAGTATGCAGACTGATTTTGGATGAAACATGCAGAAATAAAGATTGACAGCATCCATTAAGGTCTAACCAAACAATCTTAAATGTGGAATGCATGTGACACCCCGAACCTAAATCCTACGTTGTTTCGACGTCATTTTCATACATTACTTGCATTTTCATTTAAATGCATCATATGATTTGAATATGATAACATATGATTTGGATAAGAAAAATAAGACATTTTTTAAGTTCGTTTACCGTCGAAAGACATAAATGGAGCCAATTTGGATTTTTGGTTCCCGCGACCGAAAAATGTCGGAAACGCGCAATATTTTCAAGTAAATGATTTTAATATGTTTTGAAATGTTTATGAATTTGATTTAAAGAGTTTTGGGATCATAAAATTGTGACGACGTCATATGGTTTTGGTTCTGTAAAAATCGTCAAGGTTCGGAGTCAGTTTAGGGCACAGACGGAACTGCGACTAATTTTTGAATTTCGATTTTTACGGAACTTCACCCATATGTTATTTTAATTATTTTAAACTTAAAATCTTATTGAAATATGGATTTGGAAGTGGTTTAGGCCAGAAAATTAAAAGGAAAAGGAGAAGGATAATTAGTTATCCTAAACCTAGGTTAAAAATTAGTTAATCACGTTTTTGGTTAAATATTTAGGTGGAGGTGTAAAGTTAGTGTGCTAGAGAGTTTAGGCATAAGGTGTTGGTGTTTATAAAGGGTCTGGACGTGAGGGATAGGTGAGAGAACAGAAAGAGAGAAGGGAAACCAGAAAAAGAAAGAAAACGAAAGAGAAAGAAAAGAAGAAAGAAAACAGCAAAGAAAAGAGGAAAACTGGACGAAAAAAATATATGGTTGTGTTCCTTAGAGCTCAGGGAAGAAGAAGAATAGATTAGACTGAAGTGAGAAACATGAGGGTGGCCAGAAAAATAAGAAAACAATAAGGTTGTGAAAACAGGGCAGAAAGGATAATAGTGGGGAAAAAGAGAGAGAGGAGAGAAAATAGTTTGCATGAGAGGTTTTAATCTGTTGGGAAGGTTAGTAGGAAGGTGGAGCTAGGTTTTTACGTCAGAGTTTGGTCGAGAAACCGTCGGGAGAGGTCGGATTTGGATTGAGTTAGTAGCCAGAAAAACAGAGCAGCGCCTGGGAAAGGCTTCTGCCCGAGGAAGGAGAAAGGGACCAAAACGGCACAGGTTTTGTGCGTTTTGGCGAAAATCACCTTTCTGGTGCCTGGATTTCGGTAACCACTGCTTTGACCCCCTGCAATTTAATTGTTTTTGCAATTTAGCCCTCCAGCAAGTATTTCTGTTTCTTTTCAATTTAGTGCAACTGTTTTAAGTTTTGATAATTGCAAATTGACCCCTGTTGTTTCTGCAGCTTTACAATTTAGCCCTTCTGGGCAGATTTTGTAATTTATTTTAATTATATTTTGGCCCCTCAATTTTATTTATTTACACTTTTGACCCGGAAACTTTTATAAATCATGTTTTGATCCTGTCAATCTAATTTCGACATCCTGAATCTGTTTCTGACGTCAGAAATTTATTTTGAGATCGTTTTGAGCTCGAAAATTAAGATTTTAAAATATTTTACTAAAGAATTTAATTATGAAATTAGTTTTAATTTGTTATATGATTTATTTAATTATGGTTTTGGTTTTAATTATTTGTTTGGTTCATTTAAATATAGTCTTGGTTTTAATAATTATAATTATTATTAATTATAATTATTATATGATAAATTAAGTTTGATAAATATTTTTAATATGTTATAAATTGATTTTAAATAGAAAAAAAAAAGTTATGGATTGAGTTTAAATTCTTAGAAAAATATATGGATTTAATTAACTTAGGAATTAATTATGAAATCATGCATCATAGCATATATGGATTCTGATTTGGTTGTTTGAACATCATTGCTATGTTATTAATTTTAGGCACATCGAGTTCTCGAGTGGCGCGGGGTAAGCAACCTGAAGACCACCCGAGTTCACAGCAGTGAGGTAAGTGCTAAACCCACTTACTTATATGTTTGATTTGAACTTTGTGTTATTGCCAAGTATGCTATATTGAGCTGTTTGGACCGGTACTGAAGCCCGGTCAATTGGAAATATATGATATATGAATTGCAATGTTTGTGGTTCCTGAGTCGGTACTGAAATCCGACCAGTTGAGTTATTTGATCTGATTATTAAAGATATGTATGTTGTTTTAACCGGTGTTAAAACCCAATCACATGATTATATGAAGCATGGCGATATGAAATGTATGTTTTATAAACGCATTTCCACATGACTTAAATATGGCTGTTGTGATTATCGTAGCCAGTGTTTGCATATTTCACGTTAGAGAAACTACGGTTTTCTCTATGATTTGACGGAAAGGCCTACTGCTCCTATATATTATAAAAATACCTGCGAGTCCTATACAATGCAGAATGATCTGGTGTATACTGCATAATAAAGGTTGATCCACAGATCCCTTTTGACCGACGATATATTCTAGTCTTATAGGTTTGCTGGCCAGCTATGGTTACTGTTATGCCGTGAAATTTCCGGGGCAACACTTGGTCGATAAATCACAACTAAAGAAAATGGAAAGACATGACATTAGGCATCTTATGATATGACTTTATTTATATATGCTATAAATGACTTGAGATTGAACAGTCTTGATATTTTTTGATGAAATGCCCTATTTGTTGACTGTTATTGTTTCGTTTTGCATTTGTTGAGTATGCGACTCACCCAAATCGCACAATGTGTTTTCAGGTCTGCTGTTTGAGTGAAGTACTGAGACTTCACTGGTTTATGATCAAGTCGATACAGCTGAAGCCTAAGCCTCTCTCCCTCACACCACGACATATGTATCTGCTGCATATAGTTTTTGCTTTATGCTATGTTTGGATAGCATAATTTCATGCTTTGGCTTATGTATATTATTAGCATGATATGTTAATAGGTTTTTGGATAAATAGGACTAATGATATGTAAATATGGGTTTGTAATATGTTATGTTTGAGATTGGGTTTATGTTTTTGTTATATGTTCAGTTAATATTTGAATATGACTTGGGTTAATTTAAAAGATTAAAATGATATATATAAAAAATGGCATGTTTTATGACGTAAGGTATAAGAGATGACATTACAATGCAAGTAGAACATGGAGCATGACTGGTTCTTAAAGCCTCAAAAGAGACACAAAATAGGTTTTTTTGTTTTTTTTGGTTTATCTATAAACACACAACAATGAAATTGGGCCAAATGGAGCTAGTGGAATTATAGCATTAGTAGCATCAACAAAACAAAACTAGCCCATTTGAAGATTTGAAACATAAGAAATAAACAGTTTTGAACTTTAGCTTAAACATACACTCCTTGCATCATAAACAACCATTACTCAGGAAGTGAAATGGCTTAACAACCCAAAGCAAATAATAAGAACAGACTGGAGAACTATGAACTAACTAAGACCAATTGCATACATTAACAAAACAATCCAATCGCCATTTCAAAACCCAGATTCAAATTTGAAGCAACCTTAGGAACAAGAGGATGAAATTGATATTCTTAATGAAACTAAAAAAATACACAGCACTATAACTAACTAACAGGCAGACACTCAAACATATGTGATTTCATTCTGTAACAAATTAACACAAATCAAAACCCAGAATCAATCTGGTTCCCATATTGTTCTAGACATACTAAACCATAAATTGAAACTGAAATAAAGATTGAAAGTACCTCAAATTTTTGTGATTCAAATTCAAGATTCCCCAAATGCTCTTTTACAGGTTCATGCTCCTTCAACCGAACAATTACAAATATTTAAAAGAAAATGTTTCAAATTATAATTTAGGGATGCTCCTAGTTTCAAATTAGTTTCGAAACAGGAACAAAAATCCCTAATCCTATTCTAACACTCTGAAACCCCAAATTTCCCAATTCACAATGGAAACTTTAATTTCAAAATAGGAGCTCACTGATTTGGGATTCTTCTATCTCTCAGCTATTCTCTCCTCCTTTTCCCCTCTCTCGATTCTGGATTCTGGAACCCCTTTTGCGAAGCCTCTTCTCTCTTTTCTAGGCAAAGGCATCTACCTCCCTTTTCTTCGGCCTTCGAGTTTCCTTCGCGTCCTCGTCTCTTCAGGTCTCTATCTTCGACTCCAACTCTCCTTCTTTTTGTTCCATCTTTGTCTTTGCTTCTTCTGTTTCTACTCTGTTTTCTTCCTTCACGTCTCTACGTTCGATCTTCATCTTCATCTGTTTCGTTCTCCTCAGTTTTTGTTTCGCGTCTTTGTTCTGCGTTCCTCCTCTTTTCTTTCTTTTATTATTTTCTTTTTGTTTTTCCTTAATGCAAAACGACCTTCGGTTTGGACCTGAACTCTGCGTTCTAACTTAACAAAACGACACTGTTTCATTACTTAAAGAAGCGACACCATTTTAAGCCTAAATGTTGCGTTTTGAGCGGCTGAAACCAGAGAAGAATTTTGAATCGAACCAATTCTAGTTCGATTCAACCTTTAATTCCTATTCTATTTTCCTCATTCCTTTTCTCTTTAATTCCTTTTTTAACCACTTTTCTTTCTTCCTTCCTTCAATTTCACCCTTTTCTTTTTCTTTCTTCTTCCAATTTCTCCCCTCTTCTTCTTTTTTTTTTTCAAATTTTCCTTTTTCTTTTATTTTCTTTCATATTTTTTTCTCCTCTTTTTTTCCTCCTTTTTCTTTTCTCCTCCTTTTTCTTTTTTTTTTTCTAATTTTTCCTTCTCATTTTTCATTTCATTTCATTTTTTTCCTCCTAAAATTACGATACAAAAACAAATCAACATAAAATTTTAATTACAAAATATTAATTAAAATTAAAATTTAAAATTTAAAAATATTTAATTCAATTCTTCTCTTTTTGATTTTTCCTTAAGGCAAAAATTGTGCGTCAACACATATACTATGCATCGAGGACGCTGGATAATGCCCAACGCAACTACTCTACTATAGAGAAAGAGATCGTAGTTGCTTTAGAGAAATTCTAGTCATATTTGTTGGGACAAAGGTGATAGTTTTTCTAATCATGTAGCATTGAGATATTACTAAACAAGAAGGATTCCAAACCTCGCTTGATTCATTGGATTCTCTTGCTTTAAGAGTTTTATATTGAGATTAGAGATAAAAAGGGATATGAGAATCTTGTTGCTGATCACCTTAGCCGATTGATCCTCAATGAAAAACCGAAACCATTGGATGATGATTTTCCAGATGAGAAACTCTTTAGTTTCCAAAAAGTTATTCCATGGTACGCTAAGAAGTGAATTATTTAGTTACAGGTACTTTACTGGAAAACTTGACTAGAGCTGCGAAAGATAAAATCAAAAGAGATGCCAGGTATTTTGTTTGGGATGACCTATACTTATGGAAGTATTATTCTAATCAGGTGATTAGGAGATGTGTCATGGATGTGGGAGTGCCTTCTTTTCTGAAATTCTGCCATTCATCAGCTTGTGGAGGTCACTTTGGTCCTCAATGAACAGCTCGTAAGATTTTGTAGTGTGGAATTTTCTGGCTGTCGATGTTCAAAGACTTATACATCTATTGCAAATCTTGTGAGAATTGCCAAAGGACAGGTAATTTGAGTCGTCAAAACCAGATGCCCTTTACATCTATTTTTATTTGTGAGATTTTTGACACGTGGGGTATAGATTTTATGGGACCATTTTCATCATCATTCTGGAACAACCACATATTGTTGGCAGTAGATTACGTGTCCAAGTGGGTTAAAGCTAAGGCAACCCGCACTGATGATGCGAAGATGGTAGTGAATTTTGTCAAGAGCCATATCTTCTCTCGGTTTGGAATTCCAAGAGCAATTATAAGTGATCGAAGAACTCATTTCTGTAACAAGATTATGGAAAATTTGTTCAAGAAGTATGGCATTACACATCATGTCTCTACAGCCTACCATCCGTAGACAAGTGGACAAAGTAAAGTTTCAAATAAGGAAGTGAAGTCTATACTGGAGAAGATTGTGAATCCTACTAGGAAAGACTGGAGCATGAGGTTGGAAAATGCTTTATGGGCTTATAGTTAGCAAATAAGACTCTGATTGGATCACATTATCGCCTAGTTTACGGCAAACCATGTCATTTGCCCGTCGAAGTGGAGCACGGAGCATTTTGGGCTATTCAGCGTTGGAATATGAAGTATGGAGAAGCTAGTGAGCATAAAAACTGCAATTACAGGAGCTTGAAGAAATTCGCAATGAGGCTTACGAAAGCTTCAGAATCTAAAAAGAGAAAACCAAAGCTTTCCATGACAACATGATATCCAGGAAGAAATTTATGGTTGGTCAAAATGTTTTATTATTCCATTCTAAACTTAAATTATTTCCTGGTAAATTAAGGTCCAGGTGGACTAGTCCATTCGTTGTTACTAATGTTTTTGCTTATGGTGTAGTGGAAATTCAAAGTCTAGAGACCAATAAAATTTTTAAGGTGAATGGTCATCGATTGAAGCCATTTTATGAAGGTCTTAATGTTTCTCAATCAGAGAATTTGAGGCTCCAGAAACCAGGAGAGTGCAGCTGATGAGCTCGCTCAAAAATGTTTTAGCCGGAGATGTTAAAATCAAACGTTCATTGGGAGGTAACCCAACATTTAGTTTCAGAAAAAAAAATAATTTGAATTTTCTTTATTTTTCTTTAAGTTTTCAAAAAAAATATTAATATTGAAAAAAAAAAGTGGCTGCTGTTTATTTTAATCTACCTAATTTTTGGTTTATTCTTTATTCTTGCTAGGCCTCTTATTTCTCTTTGGCTTTGTTTTGTAGGCTTTCTCCACTTATCTCATTAACTTGGTCGTGATTCAGCAGCTGTGGAACAAAATTTAATGGACTTCTCTAACTTGGGTCATCAATTGGGCATTTTCTTTTTTCATGACCAGCCCATCTGCCTCATATTTATTTGATGGGATCCTCTCATTAACTTGGGCCATTCTTAGCCTTCTTCTTCTGCCGATGGTGACATTGTCACCTGCTCCTTTCCTTTTTCCTTTCAAATCTGCTACATTACCTTTCCTGTTAATGGCAGCTCCCATCTGAGGTTTTCTCCTCTGCAAACTTATGTCCTTAAGCCTCACATTTTGTTACTATTTTTGTACTTGCTACACGTTTCCCGATGTTTCTCTGCCCAGTCTCAAGATTCACTATGACGTTTAGCTCCTCTCCCTATAGCTGCTCGTTAGGGTTCTTCATCGAAGGAGACTAGATCAGTCACTTGAATCCAATATGTGCATACTTACAAGGGTTTGTACCTAAGTCTTCGACGGAATGTAGTGCAACAGATTGGTCAGATGGGTGTGTCCGAAAAACTCAATTGGATTGCTATAGTGATGAATTTAGAAAGCACACAAAAATTAAATTACCTCACACGTCTTCTTCTTGGACTGATTAGAGCATAAACCCGAAGCAATATGAGGAACTGTGCGGACGAAATTGCTCATGCTTGGCATATGCAAATCTGGATATTAGTTGATCAAGCTGTTTGCTTTGGTTTGATGATCTGATTGATATAAGGGAATTCACTGAAGGCAGGAAAAATCTGTATGTACGGATAGCTATTTCAGAACTAGCTCCTATTGAGGAAACATAATTAAATAAGAAGGGGAATGTTGCAATCAGTGACAGTTGCCTCAAGAAAAGACTTTTAGAAACATCTGGACAAAGATGAAATTTCTTGTTCTAGAATTTCTACAGTGTTTTTTGGTTTTGTTATTTTGTTTAAGAGGAAAAAAACAGTACAAGATGAAGATACTCTCTTCAAAGATAATGATTCAAGAGAAAAAGACCAGAATAATTTGCAGAAACTGGAGGGGATAATGATCTAGTAATGAAATGAACAATATGTTCATGTATGTTCCAATCCCGAAGAAGTAAAGCCCCGCAAAGAATAGTCGCAATAGATATCTTCTCATTATCTAACCCTTTGACCGCAAGATTTCATGCTTTCTCAAGCTCTGCTAAAATTCCATTAAATCCACGAGCCACCTCTATGCTTCCCGTTCTTGGCAAACCGACGCTTCGTAGCTTCTCATCTTCATGTTCTACTGCTTCGTAGCGAAAAAGAAGTTCACATTGAATAATATTAATTTAGTTGTTTAAGAAAGATATCTAAAAGAATGGCAGGTGGCTGTCTGGCATGGGAAGAGGCACGTAACGCACTCCTTCAAAAAGGCCTTCTGAAGCAGAGACATAGGGGAGTTTTTGTGGAAGGAAGCTTTCGAAAATCAGAAGAAAATTGGTGAGAGAAGAGTAATTGAGAGGAAACTAGCAAGAATAAGAAGAGATAATAATTTTTTCATTCTAGAGACCAAGTCATCATCATCTCCTAAATTAAAAATCAGTGTAAAGAAGAATGGGATAAACAGAGCAGAGAAGCAGGAATCTTTGGGCAAAGACTAGAAGAATCAAATCCAATTGAATCAAAATCTTCATCAAACAAGAGATTATCATATTCAACCAATGAAATCAATTTGTCAATGTTACATGGAGTATTTTGGTTAAAGAAAGAGAAGCAAAACAAAGGAAAAGGGAAATCTTTTTAAAATATCACTGGCAGGTCAATATTTATCCAGAATAATGGTCTTTGGCCAATGAAATTGCTAATAATGTGTGGTTGGTCAAACTACTCTAATTCAACGTAAGACAGCATCCAACAAGTTCAACGATCGGGATAATTTCCTTCTTCTCCAATGACAGCAACTGCCAATTTCCTATCTCAATGTTGTTGTCTATCTGTTATTACTAGTCTTTATATGATGTGTTATCTCCACTACAGTTGAAACCATTACTCTTTCACAATAGTTGACCGATGGCAAGACCTTGGTTTCCATAGATGGAACCTTTGAATTGGGTTTCTTCAGTCCAGGCCATCTTGTGCTTCAGAGTAAGAATAAGACTGTGGTTTGGTTTGCAGCAAGGTTGCTGAAAGAAGCAAAACAGCCAATCTTGCAGCTTCTAGACTTTGGCAATTTTATTATGAGAAACCAAAATGAAGATAATGATGGAATTTACTTGTGGCAGAGCTTTGACTATTCATGTGAAACATTTCTTCCTGGAATGAGGTTGCGATGGGATAGAATGATCGAACTTAACAGGCGTATCTCGGCATGGAAGAGCTCAAATGATCATTTTTGCTAGAGACTTTGTGTGGGAGACATAATTGTAGGGTAACCCTGAGCTAGTTATATGGAAAGGCGAAGATAAATTATACAGAAGTGGCCCATGGATTGGCATTTCATTCAGTGGTGATAGTACCAGCAAACACTTTGCCTTTAAAACTTTACCTTCAATGCCTGGTATAATGGACAAATTTCTTAATCTTGGACTAAATGATGAAGTGGTTGCTGGTTTAAGTACAAAAAGTGGAGAGTGTTTTGCCTACAAAAAGTCGATAAACTGCTTCGTCCCTAGTTTGATAATCCATTTGCTTACAAAGACAAAGTGATAACCACAGGCTTGCCTGCATCTTACACCAACAATACTACATTCCATTGGCAAAAGAGCCTTCAGTTATGTCGAATCTGCCGCAATTCAATTCAGATGAGAATAAAGCTCTACAACATCGATGGCAGCTACAATATGGGTTACAGATATGCATAGTATTTGCTTATCCTGTAACACACCTCATTCTATATTCCTATGTCATAAAACAGGCCATTTTTTTTATCATACGTCAGATGACGTTACTTCTAATTTTGTCTATCAAACATACATATACATATGCATACATTTACCACTCACATATCAAGCATGATATCATACAAGTGTTCTTACATTTAAACCTATTAAGGATTAACTTAACCATTCACAAAAATATAAACATTTTAGGCATATAGAACATTTTACATATAACATCATATGGATACATCATTAGTTAATCCAAAAGTTATAAGCATATCATTTCTTAATTACATGCCAATAACTACATAATATAATGTTTACAAAACAAAGCAAAGACTGCATAATGTTATATTTACATAACAAGAAAAAAACATGCTATATGCAAC
>CANUEY010095536.1:0-18656 GCA_948099555.1 Croton setiger
AAATCCTTTGCGTACGAGCGGTTCTTCATCCATTGCGAGGTGTTGGGTCGTGAGGGAAGGTGGATTACTTCTTGTCTAAGTTTCTCCTATCGAACGGGTAACTCGGGTTTTCTAGCCATTGCGAGCTATTGGGTCCGCGTCATTAGATCTAAGGGTTGGACGATTTACTTTCTGCAATTCATTTTCTGCACTTTACCGCTTTCTTATTTGTGTTTTGCGCAAACGATGTAAATCACCAAATTAGGAACATTGCTAGTTAGCTTTTCAATAAATCTTAACTAAAATTTTGAAAACAAAATTGGTTTTAGAGGCCGGTAAATCCGGGCGTCAGTCGAAATGAAATTCGGCTGGCTTACCCAACCCTCTTACCCAAATCTTTTAGTTCCAGACCTTTTCTTTCTTTCAAAATAAAATGGAGTCAAATTTTTATTAAAATTTGGATTATTTTTCTTAAAAACTAAAATTGGTACTCGAAGGGTGGCGATTCAAAATTTAAAGACCGACTAGTTCAGTACTGCAATCCAAAAATGTTTTATCACTGCTTTTTGACATAAAACCAAAATCGAATGTTAACATCTGCGAACCTAATAAGGATTCGAAGACTATTTCATGCTTATTTTTACTAACCATAATTTGGTTATGTGTTGTAAGGTGCAAACAAAGAGTTTGTAAAAATGTTAACCTATTATTTGGAGTTAGATCCCAAATATGCCTACATACTCTCGTTTTTATAAGAGATCAATGTTAATGTAGTTCGAGAAAGCCTATTTAAAGGCGTGTAGAATGAATGCTTAATGCATGTGTGTGTATGCTTGTGTCGGACACCTAGTGTCAAAAAGGATTGATTAAACTTAGTGCCAAAAGATTGATTTGGTTAGGCACTTTATGCCAAAAGATCGATTTGGTTAGGCACTTAGTGCCAAAAGATTAATTTGGTTAGGCACTTAGTGCCAAAAGATTGATTTGGTTAGAAATCGAGCACTTAGTGCCAAAATGTTGATTTGATTGGGCACTTAGTGCGAAAAAAATTGATTAGATTAGAAATCGGGCACTTAATGCCAAAAGAATTGAGTAGAAATTGGACACTTAGTGCCAAAAGGTGCAATGCAAAATGTTATGCATACTTGAATTGACAAAGTTCAAGTTTGGTGCGTGCCCATTGTAGTCGTCGACCACTTCGCAGCTTCAGCTTGATTCGGTCTTCAACTCCTTGTTAGGTTTTTTTTTTAGTTTATTATTATATGAGCAAAATAGCAGAATAATCCAATGCAACAGAAAAATGCAAAAAGCAGTAAAGAATCGCAATGAGCAAAAAAGGACAAGAAAGCGTCTATCAACACAGATCCCGGTGTGCCTGAATTGGTCTTCTAGGGGGTTATTTATAATGGAAAAAACGGACTTCCGGCGGCCTAGGGCACCTTCGAAGGCGACAGGAGGTGGCAGGGGGCGCCCTAGAAAGCGGTAGGTGGCGCCACAGAAGGGCAGCAGGGGTGCCCTAGGAAGGCGATGGGTGCTGGCAAGGAGGGCAGCAGGTGGCACCTTGTTGCTAAATTTTTCCGATTTTTCATTCCAACAGCTTTTCGAGAGATTTCTGTGACTCCAGTGACTTTCCCGGGACCATTTTTATGATTCTCGTAATTTTCTGGACATTTCAAGTACTATGTTGACATAATTCTGGGGCGAATTGCTAACGCCTTCGATCTGGCTTGACTGTTTGCAGTCTGGAAAAAACAGATTTTCGGGCTTCGAAATTTGAGTATTGACATACTAAGCTCGATCATTCAAAATTATTATTAATTGAATATATGTGATAAAATGGGCTGAATCGGTATTGAAATCCGACAAATTGAATTATTGAGAATTATTATATGATGTTTATCTATTTGGACTAGTACTGAAGCTTCGATAATTGGATTACATTGGATGCTTCGATAATTGGATATATGTCATACAAGTGCATTCATGCAGAACCTAATAAAGTCAGTTGTGACCATCTTGACTGATACTTGCAAATTTCATAAATGGGACCCACGGATCACTACATGCTTATACATATGAAACCTACGGGTCACTACATGCTTATACACAAGACCTACGGGTGTTGGGTCATCATTGTTTTGCTACTAGCTAGTCCATAAATTTTACATTTGAGACCAATGATTTTTGGTCATATATGTATAGGATTTGTTACTAGTCAGCCACTTGTATCTGTTATATGAAATTACCAGGGTAGTATCTAGCTCGATGGGTCATAACTTAATTAAATGGAATCATGTGACATACACATTTGCATATTGTTATGAGTAATTGTTATTATGAAATTATTTGGTGTTATCGTTTAAATCGGTTACAGCTCACAAAGTAATTGGAATTCTATGATATAAGCTCGTATTCATTGACAGGTTTTTTGTTTATGATTTTTGGATTGTGATTTATTGTAATGTTTTATATTGTTTTAGTTTATTCTTGCTGAGTATGTAACTCCTTAAAATCGCAATTAATGTTCTTCAGGTTTTTGCTTGGTAGCTAATGGTGGCGTCACTTCCACCTTTCTTCTGCTCGGATCGATCAGCTGAAACTCCAAGTTTCTCTCCCTGATTTTGCATTATATATAGAGTTTTTAACATTAGATTCATATTGAATATTGTGTAAGTTGTAATATGATGTATTGTTAAAATTGTTTGGTTAGTAAGAAACATAAATAGCTTTTTTGTAAATAAATGAGGTATGTAATAATTGGTCTAAAGGTTATAGAGATTGGTATATGACATGTTATATGTATGATAAAAAAAAAAGGCTTGTTTATATGACAAATATAGATAGATTGTCATTACATGGATTATGTGTTTTTACATTTTCTTATGATAGTGTATTTATGTAAAACTGTTTTGTAATTAGTCATATTTAAAAGTTTGAAATTTTTTTGATTTAGTGGGAAAATGATTCAAAATTTTTGGTGCAGAACATTTTGAATTTTTTCCCCTCTCATAATACAAAATTCCGAATTAATTTAAAAACGCAGCCAAAATTTTATGTTTCCCGCCTCCAGCTCCCGCTTTGCGTGCTTCATTTTACTATGCCTTTTTCTCATTCACGCGCCATAATGACATGTTATATGTGTGATAAAAAAAAAAAAGGCTTGTTTATATGACAAATATAGATAAATTGTTGTTACATGGATTATGTGTTTTTACATTTTCTTATAATAGTGTATTTATGTAAAACTTTTTTGTAATTTGTCATATTTAAAAGTTTGAAATTTTTTTGATTTAGTGGAAAAATGATTCAAAATTTTGGGTGTAGAACATTTTGAATTTGTCCCCGTCATA
Source organism: Croton setiger (assembly GCA_948099555.1). Lineage (NCBI taxonomy): Eukaryota > Viridiplantae > Streptophyta > Magnoliopsida > Malpighiales > Euphorbiaceae > Croton > Croton setiger. The sequence goes on from CANUEY010095536.1 coordinate 3,330, forward strand.
ATACAAAATTCCGAATTCATTCAAAAATGCAGCCAAATAACAAAATTTTATGTTTTCCGCCTCCAGCTCCCGCTTTGTGTGCTTTATTTTACTATGTTTTTCCCTCATTCATGCGTCAGCGACATAATGTGCAGACAACTTCTAATAATTAATTGAATTCAAATCAATTTCTAATAAGTAATATTATTTTAAACATTAATTAATTAAATTCAATTCATATTGTAATAAATAATACTATACATTTATTTGTAATTTATTAATTATTTTCAAATCATATTTTAATAAGGAATATTAAAATATTATTTTAATTTTTATTAATAGTAGTATTTCTAATATTAAATTGAAAATGATTTTTAATAATAAACTATTTTACAATATGTATATATATATTATAAACATTATGATAGATAAGCTAATTTGAAATTTGGACAATTTCCAAGCTCTGTATAAATTTTTCACAGTATTTCCACAAATTGTTGACATTTCTACTTCCAAATTAATAGCTCGTGAAAAATCTGCATAAGTTGTAGAAATAATATAACCTCCAAATTAGCTCCCATATCAAATTAACTTAAAAAGTATTATTACCAAATTTGCAAGACTTTGTAGTTAGTTTGAGGTTAAACATCAAATATTTTTAATAAAAATTAATATTATTATTTAAATTAATACATTTTTTTCTCTCAATAGTTAAATGTGTATATAATTAAATAAAAATTTTGAATATTAAAAATCAAATAACAAATCCCTAAATGAGTAGACATATTTAGTGTCTAAAAAAAATAATATTGTGACTAGTAAGTAAGGATATAAACTTTCTTCTTGTGCTCAAGGATATAATAATGCACAAAGCAATTTTATTGTGCCATTGGATTAATTAGAAAAGTTAATATTTTAATTTTTGGTTTATTTACTCTTTAGCACGGTTCAAGTATGTGTTGTCTAATTGATGTTGTGCTCAGATTAGATTTTGTTTTTTTAATTTAAATCGAATATAATTCTAATTCAGCACACTTATAAATATTACTATAATATTAGTATGTATTCTTATATTGGATTTCTATACAATAGTGAGAAATTTATTTTCCTAATCTAAATCTAATATAATTATTCATAAATTTTTAGGATTAGGAATTTATTTGGTTTATATAATATCTTAAAGCATCTTAAATCTTTCTTCTAATTGACGGTAAAATTTTAATTAATATGAAAGATTCAATTGATTATAGTGAATTTAATTAAAAATTTTATATTAATTACTAATGCCAAATAAATCTGGTCTAGGTGCAAAACACATCTTATTTCATTCTTATGCGAATGTGGATATGGATGGGGTTTTTAAAGGCACTCCTTGGCTGTTTAATAGACACTTGCTACTCCTTAGTAAAATCAAATCTGGTCATATACCTCTTATTTTTGTAGAAGTTTGGGTGGTGATACGTAAGCTTAGACCTGATTATATGAATGAGTTGGTTGCTAACAGGCTAGGAGATTTTGTTGGCACTTTTATTAAATATGACCCTACTGTTCAAAAGGATGAAAATGATAAAATGTGATGAGGATTAGGGTTCAAATTGATACCACGAAACCTCTTCATCAGAAGAAGAAGATTGTTCACCATAACATATCAAGGTTTTATGCCATGTTTTCCTATGAACGAATTTTTACTTTATGTTTCTTTTGTTGGAAGTTCGTACATATAGATTTTTTCTGTGATTTACTCCATCATAAGAGAGAAGAGGTAAAGCCAATGTGGGATGAGAGTTTGAGGGTGGCTGGCAAGCGAAAGCAAGGTCCATGGAGTTCATGGATGAGATCGGTTGTAATGGTGCTACTGTTTTAAAGAAACAAAATTTAGGGGATTGGCTGGCAAAAATCATGGTGTGTTCTCATCTTAAATCTTTCGAAATTCCTTTCTTGGTGAGAATTTGAAATCTGATAAGCAAATCGATGATGTGTCTTTTACTGTTGGTGAGATGGACCGAGTGTGGGCCAAGGGTCTAATGGGCATGATGAATAAGACCCTATGATCCTAAAAAGAGGCCTCGTATTAAACAGACCACCCCAACCCTTTCTACTAAGGATTTAGTAGGTGGTAAAACAAAGAATCAAACGGTCGAACCTTCCAATATGAAGGTCGACCGATGACAATGAAGCTCTTACTGTGGAACTACCGAGGTAGAGATAATCCTTGGGTAGTTAGAGCGTTGAAGGATATGATTTTATGTCATAGGCCAGTAGTTGTTTTTATTTCTAAAATAAAGTTCATGGTGTTAGGATGGAAGTTATACGCTTTTTTTTTTTTGGTTTTTATTATTGCTTTCAATTGATAGTATTGGTATTGGTGGTTGTCTCTCTATCATAATGAGTAATTTTATACAATTATCAATTAAGAGTTCTCTCATAATTTAATAAATTGTGAAATGCAAAGTTTTGTGTGTACTTGGAGGCTTACACCTACGGGTATTTAGAAATTAGTAAAACTTTTTGATCCTTTACTGCTAGGAGTAATCTTCCGTGGTTATGCATCAGATAATATAATGATATTGCAACCAATTTTGAGAAAGATGGTGGCCCACCTCGTGCATCCTTTTTTTAATGGTTTTCATGAAGCATTAATGGATTTTAATTTGTCTGATATCTTCACAATAGGTTCTATGCTTACATATGTATAAGGAGACTTTGCAAGATCGTGTAATGGAGAAATTGGATACAGCTTGTGCTACACCGTCTTTGAATTCTCTTTTCCAGAATGATGTGTGTAACATCTCTAACCAAATCAGGCATCATACATGACATCATTATAGGCATAAAGTGCATTTTACGTTGCTTGTCGCATAAACATCATTTTTAAATAGAGATTTCTTACATTCTAAGAAACTAAATATATGTGAATATTATAAGAGATTATGTTAAAATAAGTGAACAAACTAAGTCTTTAAGAATTGTTTACAGTCGGTTGACGTAAACGAGGGTACGTCTAGGGGTTTATCTATCATGATCGATAAAACATCGCTAGCGCGAATAATTTAGAAGAAATTGTTTTAAATTAAATGATTTGGAAAATAAATGTAATAAAAGAATATATTTGTTTTAGGAACTGTATAAAAATAAAAATGATGTTTATGCGACAAGTAACGTAAAATGCATTTTATGCCTATAATAACATCATGCATAATGCTTGATTTGGTTAGAGATGTTACAATGTGTGTACTAACTTGGTGGCCTGTATCTGATCACTTTCCTCTTTTGGTCGATACAGATGGCTTTCTTGGGCTCAAAAATCGTAAGTTAAGGGTTGATAATTTATGGTTATTGGATAATGAATTTTTTTAGGATGATGATGCATTCCTGGCATGGCTCGGTAAATGATGATTTTATTATTAGAAGAAATAAGGTGATTGATGATGTTTAAGCATAGGGGAGGGAATGGAATCGCTTGCTATGGAAGCAAAAGCATATTGTTCAGCAGAAGCTTGAATCAGGAATTGATAATTTGGATAGGAAAAATGGAATAGACTCTTGGGCAAGGATGACATCCGATTGAGGCTGCAAGCTAAAGTTTTTTCATAATAGTATCGAGGCTAGAAGGCGTAGTAACAAGATTGAAAAACTTTAAGATGCTTAAAGTAATTAGGTTCACAGTGAAGATGGGATTCAAGTTTTACTAAGGGGTTATTTTGGTGAACTTTTTCGAAGTACTACTGCTCCTAACCGTAGTCACATTACTTGATTGGTCCAACATTTGGTTAGTCTTTATGATAATGCAACACTGACAAGGCCGTTTTCAGATGATGAATTTCATATTGCACTTTTTCAGATGAACCCAGATAAAGTACTAAGAATTGATGGTCTGAATCCGGATTTCTTTTAGAGGAACTGAAACTTAATGAGTAAGGATATTTCTGATAGATGTACATTATGGCTTTCTCAAGGCACCCTTCCTAAGTCTTTAACTGAAACTTTGATTGTTCTAATTCTTAAGTGTCAGAATCTAGTATCAATTAAGGATTTTAGGCCTATAGCTCTATGCAATGTGCTTTATAAAATTATGTCAAAGACTGTAGCCAACATATTATGTTTTGCACAAGTTGATTTCTAAGAATCAGTTTGCTTTTATTTCGTGTCATTTGATTATGGATAATTTTATGATGGCATATGAGACTATTCACAATTTAAAGAGCCATGCTAGGGGTCAAAACTACGTGTGCTTTGAAAATTGATATTGCTAAAGCTTATGACTATGTTAATTAGGAATACTTGCCTGATCTAGTTGTTGCTTTAGGTTGGTTTAATTGGATGAAAATGTGCTTTATAGAAATTGATTATAATATTTGTGTAAATGATAAACAAGTGGGGCCGATTGTTCCTTCTTGGAGTTTACAGCAAGAGGATCCTATCTCCCGATATTTATTTTTGTGTGTGGTTGAGGGCCTTTCAATCTTGCTTAAAGATGCAAAAAGCAGGGGTCTAATTCATGGTGTTTGTGCTGGTACCAGATGTCCGAGAATTTCTCATCTTTTCTTTGTAGATGACTTACTACACTTTTTTCAAGGTAATGTTCAAGCGGCTTCAAAAATTAAGGCTAATCTGGTAATTATGAGGCAGCTTCAGGTTAGTCTATTAATCTCAATAATTTTGGCATCATTTTTAACCCCTCTGTTCCTGAGTTACTTTAGAGTTACTTTAGGTTATTCTTCCTATTGGTGACAGTTTTTATTTAGGATTGCTTTCATTAATAGAAAGAAATAAAAAAAAAAATGTTTTCTTTTATACAAGAATGAATAATTAGAATAGTTGTTTTATGTCTAGAGCTGACCATGAAATTCTAATAAAATCTGTTGCACATGCAATTCCCGCTTATTGCATGAATGTGTTTTATTACCTGTGTCTGTGTGTAATGAGCTATAAGTAATTTTAATATGTATCGGAGGGATCATGAGGGTATTAATTGGCTTGCATGAGACCGTATGTGCTGTAAAAATTCAAATGGTGGAATGAGATTCTGAGACCTAAGATGTTTCAACACTACTTTGCTAGGGAAACAAGGGTGGAGGTTGTTAATTGATACCCACACTCTCGTGTACAATATTTTCAAAGCCAAATATTTCTTAAGGGATATTTTTTATCTGCTATTCTAAGATTTGGATGTAGTTTTGTTTGGAAGAATGTCATATTCTCTAAATAGGTGTTACAACAGGGGGTGAACTGGAGGATGGGTGATAGGAGGAGTATATATGTGATAGGGATCCTTGCCATGATGGTAATTTTTATGTAGAGGATGGTTCTGTTTTTATACTTGATGCTTTACGGGTTTACAAACTTTTTGTTGCAAGTGAAAAGAAGTAGGATGATCCCAAACTTATGAATCTATTTTCGGTTAATGATATAAGAAGAATTTTGAGCATTCTATTGAATCTTCATGCAAGCCAGGATAAATTGATGTGACATTTTGATCAGAAAGGATTCTATACTGTCAAAACTGCTTATCATGTAGCTTATCGTTTATTCAAGAACAACACATAGAGGATGTTAATGTGTTATGAAATCACTTATGGAAGCCTGATATTCTGCCAAAGGTTCGGGATTTTATGTGGTATATGGGTCGCAATGTGTTTGCTACTAGGGATAATTTTACAAAGTGTGGTATTAATATTCCCTTACAGTGTTTGCCATGAGGAGGAAAATGTGGATCTTGTGTCTGTCAATATGGAAGATTCAATTGTTAATTTAATTAAAAATTTTATATTAATTACTATTTCTAAATAAATTGTATTTAACTTATAAAATCTTTTAGATGTTTTGTAATTCAATTAGTCCTTAAATACTAGTGACTTATGAAATAATAAATATGTAAGTGACATACTAAAATAATTAATTTTTATGATATTCATTTAAATTATTTTTTTAATATTTTTTTCCAAAAAACAATGAATAAAAATAACATGCGATGCAATGTACATGTAATCAAATTATATACTGTTTGTTTAAAATTATAATTAAAATACTATTTTGAATCAAAATTTAAAAAAAAAATAACAATTAAAAACTTATTAAAAAAACTCAATTTATCATAAAATTATAAATTAACAAAATAGAAAAGGAGTAACTAAAACTAATAAATCCTAATATATAACAACCTGAAAGTGCGGAAGTACATATAAATTGAAAGAACAAGTAGAAAGCGCTTCTTCCTTGCTCTCTTTTTTGGTGGAATCTGTCTCTAAAAAACGCTCATCTCATCTCTTCTCTGGTACACTCATTTTCACTTATTTTTATTTTTATCTCCGTTCGTTGATTTTACTTTGTATGTTCCTTTGTTTTGGAACTTATCTTTTTATTTTCTTTTTTGCATTTTAACTTCTTCTCCCTTTCTATTTAGGGTTTCAATTTTTCAATCCATGTATTCTAATTCTATGATTAAGTCATTGATATTTGTAATTTCCTCTCATTGTAAGGTCCACTCTTCTAGTTGATAATTAATTCCTTTTTTTAAGAATTGTTGGCTTCATCAGTTGTCTAACGTTTTTCTCTGCTTTGAGTTAGCATTTGGGTTGTGATTGAATTTCTGGAAATTATTGATCTTTGGCACTTAGCTTTTATGATTTTGATTCAGTGTTTGGTAGGCTTATGAAAACAAACTCTATTTTTGCTGCTTCTAATTGCTAAACCCACTTTTCCTCACCTGTTTTTCCAGATTGGATAAGTTCCTCTTTGTTTTTGTTTGACTCAAATGGACGATGGTGAGCTAGATTTTTCGCAGCAAGAGGTATTTTCAAGTACAAACATTGGTGAGATTCAGCCTAATTGTTCTATGGATAATTTCTTTGACGAACTGTTCAAGGATACTCATGCCTGTACTCACACACATACTTGTAACCCTCCTGGTCCTGATTTTTCCCATACGCACACTTGCTTTCATGTGCACACCAAAATTGTTTCTGCACCTTCTGATGATAAGACTGGAACTGACGATACTGCGGAGTCTACTGAAAAGAAGTCAAAGAAACGCCCATTAGGCAATAGAGAAGCAGTTAGGAAGTATAGGGAGAAGAAGAAAGCAAGGGCTGCATCTTTGGAGGATGAAGTTGTGAAATTGAGGGCTTTAAATCAGCACTTGCTTAAGAAGCTGCAGGGACAAGCTGCATTGGAGGCTGAGGTTGCTAGGCTGAAGTGTTTGCTCGTGGACATACGAGGGAGGATTGAAGGGGAGATTGGATCTTTTCCATATCAGAAATCAACTAATGATGTGAATTTGGGAAATCCTAATCAGCATGGTTCTTATGTGATGAATCCATGTAATTTGCAGTGTAGTGATCAGGTTTATTGCCTGCATCCATCTATGGATGGGAAAAGTGGAGAAAATGGGGAAATTATGGGCTTAAATGGGTTAGGATATGGTGGTTGTGAGTTTGAAAATCTTCAGTGTCTAGCAAATCAAAATGCTGGAGTGAAGGAGGTTTCTGGCTGTGGACTTGGGACTGCAGCAGCAAATGGCGATGGCAATACTTCTATCAGAAATAAGAGGAAAGGTGAACATTAGAGTACATACCATTTTATTCTCACTATTTAAGTACAAGTAATCTGAATTGTTTGATTGTTCCTTCCTTTTCCAATCAGCATTTCCTATTATCCTTCACATTCCATCCTAATAAATGTTCCATCACCAAATTAATTGCATGTTCTGGAAATTATATTCTCATCTTCTTTAAATGCATTTGTTTCTATGTGCATGTATTGTGTGTATGCATTGGAAATGTTGTTGTATCAAATTGTGGATTGTCCATGAAGATAAATTGGGATGATGCATTACAAGTCATATGATTTAATCATTCTTTAATTGATTCATAACATACTTTTCTTTTCTAATCAAGTCCTATTACCTTTTTCAAGTTTGGATTGCTTTTATATGATAAGTGACGGGAAGTTTTCATATCCAATGTATTATTCCAAGCCAGCGTGCTTACTTGGTGAAAAATTAAATTTGAGAAATAATGAAAAGGTGCAATTGAGAAAGAGAAAAAGAAAGAACGTAAATGTAGTATCATTGTTCAGTTTCCTTTACTACTTGAACTTCTAGGGATTGAAGTGTTCAACTTTTCTTACATGGGATAAACCTTAGGATGGAGGGAGATTGTCATTTAGCTATTTGTTGTGGTTCCCATCTAAAATGGTTGGTTTGGGAAGATCTTTACTTGTGTTTACATAAGGCATTACTTGATCCTTTTTCGATCATGCATGAATAGTTCCTGTATTGATGTTTTGTCAAAAAGTTTTAAGTTAAATGACGTTTTCTCTCTTTATCATGGAGCCCTTCTTTATTGACAAAAAGTTTTGCTTAGATAAAATGACTTTAGCACCAGGTAGCAAATAATCTAAATGGGAAGACTAGATTCACTATACCATTGATGCTAAGAAGACAAAAGCAATTCTTGGTGTATTGAAAGTATAAGTTAGCTTTCTCCATAGAATCTTCCTATAATGTTTTCTTTTTTTTTTTTTCCCTGAAAATGTCCTATAGGGGGTTTTGATTATGCTTTTCTCCTCTAGTCAGCCCACTATGGAAGACATTAAAAATATTGTATTAAATTATTTTATATTTAGCATTTGACCTGCTTAGTTGCTGCCTTATTTTTCTATCTGATTTTTTCTTTTTCAAAATTGTTGTTTATCTACTGAAGGATTCTCCATTCACGCCCAGGCTATGACTATTTTTTGCTTAAATATTTTTCTGCCTGCTGTATATTGTAATTGCTTTTTCAAAAATCACAATATAATCAGCCAGGCACATCCGTCTAGGGTTTATATTCTAGCTCATTGAAGTTCTGCCAGTATGCTTTCTCTTTTTGTTCACGACCTGAAATTTTACTCGTCAATTAGCCGAAAAGGCGGTTATGTTAGTATGGTTATTACGTCTACATAGCAAAACAAGTTTGCATTGCTAACCTTATGAAAGCGGTTATCCTTTTATGTTAACAACCTTTAAAATTGTCTTTATGGAGGAGTGGTACATTATGATGCTTATATAAGAAAGAGGATTAGAATAGGTGGATCCTTCTTTTAGAGAGGGAGGGACTGGAGAGAAACATGAAGAGTAAAACTTATGATTCCTTGAACAACTTAAACTAGTACTTCTTGTTTGACTTGGTGTTTTGTTTCCTTTTAGGATTATGTGCAACTTGGTGGTCTGTTTACTGATTCTGTTGTGGTTACTGTTAGGAGGGAGTCGATCAACAACAGGAGGTTGAAGAGCTGTAGGGGGCATTCTTCTTTTTGATGAGGATGCAAATTGGCTTTCAGTAATTGCTGCGGAATCTACTTTGTTGGGTTTGGTTTTAATTTACCTCCACAGGTTTTGGGCTTGTCCATGTCGAAACTGCACATTAGCTAGCTTCAATAGTTTGTTTGTAAAGGATAAAATGAATGGGTGTAGGTAGTATGAGGTAAATGAGCAAAGACCAGCAACGTCGTTTAGATTTAGTTTGTATTTCTATTTACTTATTATTTAACATTATATGATGCAAAATGAAATCTACATTGCTTAGGGAGGGGGGGGCCATGACAGAGTCCCTGTGAAATAGGAAGAAATGGCAAGGCATGAAGAATATTTGTTTCTGGTGAATAACAGGTTAATGTGTTTTTGCCAAAGAGGAACAAGCCCTGAGTTTAGCGTGGAATATGTTGAATTTGAAGCCTTTGCCAAGCTGTTATGCTCTGTAGACTTCAGTATGTGGCATTTGGTTCTCTTTTAGTTTATGATATTACTACTTGCTGGAAGCATTTCGAAATCGTAGAAATAATGACTAAGATGAGGTTGATAGATACAACCATTTACCAGAGGCAAATAACCGTGTGATCTGAATAATGCTTCACGTTTTACAAATAATTTTTGTTTTTGGTTCCAAAGAATCATGTTATATGGTGCATATATTCTTTTCATTATTACTAATAATAATAGAGATACTTCCCACTTCCCAAAGAATTAAGGAAGCCGATCTTTCCTAATCTAAGCTTATCTACTTTAATTCATCTTTTATTTTTTAGAGACCATTTATATTACTGGTTAAACATTAAATTAATAAGGGCTAATTATAAATTTGGTGTATGAATTTCCTAAAATACTTCATTTAGGTGTTTGATATTTTTACTTTTTCAATTTGGTGCTAACCTTAAAAAATTTAAAATATGGTGTATATTGATTTCCTGGTAGGCAAAAATCTGACAGCGAGAATAAAGTTTTAAAGATGAAAATGAAATTCTACCACTTGGCAATGACATGGTGCTTATTAGGCATTTGTCGGTTCCTTGTGAAGTTGAAATTGGTTTTTTATTCTTCCTCCATTTCTTTTATCATAGTTTTTTTTATTAGAAATTTGAAGTCACTTTAAGGGCAAAGTCATAATACAAGACTTTAAGGGACTTAAATATTTACAATGCGCAAGTTCAAGGACGTTATTAAGGACATTTTATTTTTCACATATTAAATTATTTAGGACCAAACAATTGATATCATTTTGATTTTTGATGGATACATTAAATACTTACCCCTTCTTAGTTTATAGACTTTAAGAAAATATCTATCCTTCTGTTTTAGAAAGACATAAAATTTACACAAATATTTTATCCATTAAGTAAATTAATTGCAAATTTATTCTAAGAGTTTTATCCAAAAAATTCAGCAAAAAAAAAAAGTATCATACTCAGGAAAAACTTTCTTTAAATAAGAATAAGTGTAGCTCTTTTTTGGTCCACCCGATTTTCCAAATGAAATCGAGTCGGAATGATACAATTGGTTGGACCTATTGATCTGTCATGCTAAAATCATCTTGTAAACTATATAAAATACTATATGCTCAAAATTAATATATATCATATTATTAAATTCATCGTATGTACCACATATATACAAATATTATGGGCCCAAGTATTTGACCCCTTACATGCCATGAATCAAAAATCAAAAGATACAAAATAAATTAGCTACCTTATAGACTACGTGGTTTGATGATGAACTACAGCAGCTGCGGATAATACTCTTCAAAACTTCAAAATCTATTATCTATGAGTTTGACGTATAACCTACTGAGTAATGTTGCCCAATAGAACTTTAACTTTAATAAAAAGTAAAGGAAAGAGTAAACAAACAGTCATTCATCATGTTTTACCTAGATGACCTTACCTGATGGGTATCCATACTTTATGTACATTATGCTAATAACATATGAAAAAAGCATACATTATCACCCATTTTCATCAAGTAACTTTGTAAGGTTATTGTGAAACCTAAGTGACAAGGAATTTCTGGATGTTAGGCTGCTAAGGCCTGATTTTCTATATGCAGGGTTGCTAAGTCCCAATTATATCATTTCAGTCTCACGGCCGAGGCTGAAATGTCAAATTGTATGAAGTGTAGATCTGCTAAGTAATATGTTATAACATTTCCTTATCTACATGGTTTCTACCCTAACCTTGGTTTAACATTATACATTATGTCATTTCAATTCACATTTATCACATTGCTTGCATTTAATCACAAAATATCATAATCCCAACCATTTTACTGATTGTTCGATTTATCATCCATTTATACCATATGTCATGCAATTCTCAATTAATCATGTATATTTTCATCATACAAGCTTAGTAATAAGTAATATATACTTAATTTGTCATTTTGGATGTTTAAAAGTCAAGTTTAAAACTCACCTGGTTCGACACATCTTGGGCATATACATGTCCAGTGGTTGTCTTGCAGACACACCTGTGATCATAGACGTGTTCACCTTTGGATGCATTTTGATTTCAGCATGACCACATGCATGAAATGCAACATGACTGTGTTGCAGGTCTTCACAGACACGCCTGTATTCCGAGCTGTGTGTGCTTCTGGATGGATCAGGTTCTTGCACGAGCAGACCCACGACTGTGTTGTTGACCGTACATGAACCCTAGGCAGTGAAAAAGCCCCAAAATTTCCTCATGTTGCCCAATAACACGAATGTGTTTCCTACCGTATCATGCTAAACTGCCATACGAGCGTCGAACACGTCCAAGGCACACGCATGTGTTCTGTTTGTGTCTAGTGTTTTAGAGACCATTTTTCTAGCATTTCAGCCATCTTTCTGGATTTAAAAACATCATTTAACTAATTCATACCATTTTACATATTTTAAGACATCAATAACATCCAAATATGCACCATATCAACTCAGTAACACATCAAACTATGACAAATCCATTCAAAAGACATAATAAATTTATTTTCACACACTATATCAAAGTTAAAGTATCAAACCTCCATTCCGAGCTTCATAGCTCCAATTATAGCTTTCTTTTTCCTTTTCTTTATAGCTAGCTTCACCTAAATGAAGAATTTATGCTTAATATACTTTTTTTTAACTTAAATGAACAAATAATTGGTGAAGACACTTACTTTATGAGAGATGAATGCTTGATAGGTGATGATTTTTTATGAAATTGGAGATTAGATGAAGAAAAAATGGAGAAGGTAAGAGAGAGAAGATGAATTTGACTGGAGGGAGAAGAAGAGAAGAATGGAAGAAATGTTTTCCTTTTTCATTTCCTTCCCTTTTTAGACTTATTTGGAAAATTACCAAATAGATGCTTAATGATTAACTTATCACCTACTTAAGGCTTTAACTTTGTTAGACATTCTAATGCACTCCTATACTTATTAAATCTTTTCAAATAAACCTTTCCTATCATGAATGTAATTCTAATGGTTCAAACCGACTTTAGTTTAACTTAAACTGATTCTAAATGCATAATGATATAACTTGATACTAAGATGTTATAATTCTACCTGTCTAAAAGAGAAATTTTGTCCCAAAGTTTAGCTGATGTAAACAGATGTGGGTAACTTTCTAAAGGAAAAACTTTATCTTGAAAAACAAGTTTCCTTAGGTTCCCAAGTATTTTATCTTGTGGTTCCTCCAAATAACCTTAACTGAAGCTATCTTTTTGTTTTGCAGTTCCTTGACTTCATGTGCAAAAATCTGAATTGGCTCTTTTTCACACGGTAAAGCCGACTGAATCTCAATGTCTTTTGTTGTTAACACGTGAAAAAGATCTGATATGTTGCTCTTCAACATCGACATATGGAACACATTGTGAAGCTGGTCTAATGATGGCGGTAATGCTAATCGGTAGGCTAATGGACCCATATGTTCAACTATCTCGTCCGGACCAAGAAACCTAAGACTAAGCTTACCCTTGTTCTCAAATCTCAGAATCTTTTTCCATGGTGACACTTTCAAAAATACCTTATCTCTAACTGCATATTATATGTCCTTCCTTCTCAAATTAGCATAAGAATTCTATCGATCACTTACTTCTTTCAGCAGCTTCTTGATAATTTCTACCTTTTCTTCTGTGTCTTGAATCAGTTATGGACCTACAATCTTGCTTTCATTGAGTTCCATCTAACACATCAATGTCCTACATGGTCTACCACAAAATGTTTCATATTGTGCCATCTTGATAATCGATTAATAATTGTTATTATAGGCAAACTCCATGAGGTACACATACTTGTCCCAATTGCCTTCAAACTCTATAACACATGATCTCATGATGTCTTCTAGAATTTGAATTACTCTTTATGATTTTCCATTTGTCTAAGGATGAAATTTTGTGCTGAAATGAAGTTACGTACCCAATGTGTGACACCCCTGACCAAAAGCATATGTCTTTTTGACGTCATTTCACGCATTTCATGCATTTTATTTAAATGCATTAGAGTATAACATGCTATATGACATTTACATGAAATAATTGAATTGAGAATGATTATAAATGAGATAAAAATGATAAAAAAGAGGGGTTTTAAGTTCGTTTATCGTCGAAAGACATAAACGGAGCCAATTAGGGTTTTTGGCTCGCGCGATCGAAAGATATCGAAAACGCGCAATATTTTAAAGAAAATGAATTTAATATGATTTTATGTGTTTGCATATGTGATTTGAAGAGTTTTAGGATCAAAATTATACGACGACCTTGTACGGTTACGGTTCCGTAAAAAAATTGTCGAGGTTTCGGTTCGATTTAGGGCACCGACCGAACCGTGAAAAATTTTCGGATTCCGATTTTTATGAAATTTCATACACGTGTTTTACAATTTATTTTAACACCGAAAACAGATTTTAAGCTGTTGTTGGATTTGTTATATGGGTGAAATTAGAGAAAATGTGGAATGGAGGAAAGTAGATAAAGGGTAAATAAGTTTATTTACTTTAAAGAATAGGTTTAATATATATATATATATATATATATATATTATAAGTAAGTAGATAGTTTATATGAATAGGAATTTTGATGAGTGTGTGGACTTGAATGGTTCATTTGTGTGGCTGGAAAGGGGTGAATGAAAGGGGAGGCTCGTTTGAAAACAAAAAAAAAGAAAGGAAAAAGTGAGAAAGGAGAAGAGAGAAGAAGAAGAAGAAAGAAAGGAGAAAAAGAAGAAAAAGAAGAAGAAACTTAGGGAAAAATTGGTAAGTCCCTCCATTCAACTCTTTTGTTATGTTTTTAAGTTGTTTATGATGTGTTTAGAAGTGTTAAATTGGTTAGAAAGGGGCTGGATTTCGTGTGAGAAGAGAAAACAAGATTTTGGGTAGAAATTCAAAGTATAGGGGCTGTTTTGAGGTGGCTACTTTGGAGGGTTATAACATCAAAATGGTGAAGCTTTTGTGGAATGTGGGTGTATGGGTTTGTAGAGGGTATGTTTGTCTAGAGATCTGTCGTTTTAGTTTGCCGGAAAACCACCGGAGGTGGCCGGAAACGTTGCTGGAAGTTGGGTTGAGAGATTAGCAGATTTTGGGTTCTACGTAGGCAGTGTTGAGGAGCCAACTTTAAGGGCTCATATCTTTTTATCCAGAGGGTTTCTGGAAAATGTGCTCCGATGGTTAGCTAGAGGGTGTGTAGAGGAAGAGAAAGGTGGTCTTAGTTGGCCGAAAAGACACCGGAGGAGGACGTACGGTGGTCGGGAAGTTGGCTAGACAGACAGCCTATCTCGGCAGGAACCCAGGCGGGCCAGGCAGGCTGGCACGCAGCTGGCGCACGCCCAGCTGTGAGGCAGGCAGCAGGAGCTCCGGCTGGACCAAACAGCAAGCCGTTTTGGAAAATTCGAATTTTGGTCCTGAAGTTTGGTCAATTCTGTTTTTAACCCCCGAACTTAATTTATTATTGCAATTTAGTCCTTCAGCATGAATTTTACATTGTTTTCAATTTAGTCCAGCAGATTTAAATTATAAAAATTGCAAATTGACCCCTGTAGTTTCTGAACTTTGCAAAATGGCCCTTCTAGGCAGA
>CANUEY010095566.1:0-60444 GCA_948099555.1 Croton setiger
ATCGGGTCCCTAACTTTTGAAATATTATACTCTCAGGTCCTTCCATCCAATTCTGCCGTTAGTCAACGAAAAAGTCAACGTTTTTTTTTCAAAATGACCAAATTACCCTTTGGTTTATTTGAATCGAACCTGTGGGTCCCACTCATTATAAAAATAAAAAAATGACTTTAGTGAGATTCAAACCCTTGAACTTTTGTATATAAAACAACATATTAACCAGCTGCACCAAACCACTATAGTGTTTTATTTTGACGTGAACATATTTTATTATAAAAGTACAACCATTCACATTTTATCGCTGCAGTAATTATTTATTACTTCAATTAATATTTTATTAAATAATTACATATTTATATTTTAATCATCCTACATAAGTCTAAAAATTAGAAGGGAAAATTTAACTTTTCCGAAAAATTAAAAAGAGTTTACAAAAAATTTAGTGTTTATTTTGAGAAATTAACAAAAAATTAGAAAAATCATACTTTTATTTGGATAAATTAACAAAAATTAGAAACTCATATTTTTTAGGGGTAATTATTTTTGAGTTTAGGGTTGGTTTAATGTACTCTGAGGTCCCTCTATTTTGAAAATTGTATCATCGGGGTCCCTGAGATTTAGCCTAATGTACTCTGGGATCCCTCTATTTTGGAAATTGTATCATCAGGTCTCACGATAAATATTTCATTACCCCTAAAAAATATGAGTTTTCTCATTTTTGTTAATTTATCCAAATAAAAGTATGAGTTTTTTAATTTTTTGTTAATTTCTCAAAATAAACACTAAATTTTTTGTAAACTCTTTGTAATTTTTCGGAAAAATTAAATTTTCCCTTCTAATTTTTAGACTTGTGTTAAAATATAAATATGTAATTATTTAATAAAATATTAATTGAAGTAATAAATAATTGTTGCAGTGATAAAATGTGAATGATTGTGCTTTTACAATAAAATATGTTCACGTCAAAATAAAATACTAAAGTGGTTTGGTGTAGTTGGTTAACATGCTGCTTTATACATTAAAGGTCAAGGGTTTAAATCTCACTAAAGTTATCTTTTTATTTTTATAGTGAGTGGGACCCACAGGTTCGATTCAAATAAATCAAAGGGTAATTTGGTCATTTTACAAAAACAAACGTTGACTTTTTCGTTGATTAACGGCAGAATTGGATGGAAGGACCTGAGAGTATAATATTTCAAAAGTTAGGGACCCATGATATAATTTTCAAAATAGAGGGACCTACGAGTTCGTTGCGCCAAACCACAGGGATCCGAAAGTAATTACCCCTAAAATTAAAAAAAAGCTTGGAATATGAATATTTAAAGAAAAGATTATTTTTGCCATATATAATTAATGTGTATTTTTAGTATAAACATTAATAATATAAGTATAATTTTAAATTTTGTGTTACTGTTATTAACCTCTTTTTCAGAAAAAAATTTGATTTTTGCCATATATAATTAATGTATATTTTTAGTATATAATTTTAAATTTTGTGTTAGTGGCATTTTTTATGTTTTTGGCATATGTAAATAAATATATTTTTTAGTAATAAAACAATATATCAATATAATTTATTTAAACCCTTTTCTATTATATTTAATTAAATATAATAGTATAATTTTCAAAATTAATTACACATGAATACAATGAAACTGAAATGCATTATCATTTATTTTTCTACTTATTTTTAGGTAACATTTTCTTTTCCGAGTTATGTAAATTTCATAATCAACTTTTGAGCCTAACCATTAATGTATTTTTATTTGCACATAAAGCATTGGTTATACATTAAATATTTAAAAGCGTAGTCATTACGACTCTGTGGCCCAATGGATAAGGCGCTGGTCTACGGAACCAGAGATTCTGGGTTCGATCCCCAGCAGAGTCGATTACTTCCTTCCAGCTTATTTTTCTTTCTTACAGGCATCTTATTAATTTTTGAAACAAAATTTTCCCTGCTGTCACAACAGATGGACTAATTATATGCATCTTCCTCTGTTTTTTAACTATAATCCATCTATGTCTTCCATTTCTTCACATGTAAAGTTTGTCACCAAATATGTACCCAGAAAAGAAGAAAGAAAAAGGAGGAATGAAAGCACCAAAAGTCCAATGTGTAGTGGAAAAAGAGAAATCCTGGCAAAATCAGGGTTTTACAATGTGCTTATTACAAGCTTCATTAATGGAAGTTGGAGGGTCCGAGAGTGAACCATCAAGAATACTAAAAGAAACAATCTTATTCGCAGCCTGAGAATAATGTATACCATCCCAACTAATATACAATTCAGGATTACTGCATGGATCCCCAGAAAATTCAGTCCCATTTACTGTTACCTTTCTCCCACATGGAACGCGATAACCACCATAATGCCCACAACAATATCCAAGTGGATCAGCAAAACCTGCAGCAAAGAAGCAAAACATAATGAAATTTATTTGATATTGAAATGCAAGATTGAACGAAACAAGATTATCCAGAAAAGGAAGCTAGCTTACCGTGCTTTTTTGCATCGGATATTAATGAATATTTAGCTGTATAGACATCAGTATAAGTAAGCATTGCAGCTGGAAGTTGTTTCCTTAATCGGGAAACCTTATCTTTCAACAGCCTATTAAATTCTTGGGCAACTTCATTGTGGGACTTCACACAGCCATTTTGATCTGTATTTTCAGGCGATGGGGGATAATATATGACATCAAATGGCAAGCATCCAATAGGACCAGTGTTGTGTATCCAAAATATTCTTGCTCCTAGTTCATATAGTTTCTGGAACAGGCAATCAAGAACAAAAATTTCTCAATCTATGATTTACAAAAATATTTTCTTTATTCAGATAGACAATGAATTAGGAATACAGCGAAAATGGCAACAACAACCCTCGAATCACCACAATATCGTAGTCCTAAACTAGTTGAATAAGGAATTGAAAGAAAAGAACTTATGTTCAAAGTTCAAACACAGATTTAGATTCTATATGGCTTTAAGGTTTTGGAAAAGCAATTTGGGTTCTTTGTAGATGTTTTTGAACTCTTATATGCTCACATGAGTAAGATTTGATTCTAGTGATGCCTCCACAACTCCTAATAAGTAGGCATGAATACTCTCTTACACCTAAAGTATACCTTGGATGGTGGATATTCCGATGCACATTTTAAATAATACTTCATTTTCTTCGAAAGGACAGGAAAAAATTGCAGCAAAGAAGAAGCCATACGAAGGCAAGATCAAAGATCAAGTTACCTCTACAGCTTGAGCAAACTGATTAATGATAATAGGCAGAGATTCTACAATTTGCTTCTCACTCATTAACTTAATCCAAGCATGAAGATCATTCTGCCCAATATCAAACGTGTACAATGCTTTTGAGAAATCTTCAGGTCTTGGCAACTTATTTAACAAGTTTGAATCTCTACCTGAAATTCAAGAATCCAAAAACTGAAAAACAATCAACTTTAAAAACTGGGTTTAACAATTCAAGAAAGAAAAGACAGATCATTTAATGTAGCAATTAATTCTACCTTGATTGTATAGCTCGAGAGTTCTTTCCTTAAATTGTTCAAACTGGGTAAGCTGTATGTCAAGAGAAAATGGGCTAAAACCCATCCCATATATTTTTCCATCTGCATGTTGTATTGTAGATCCTCCTGTAGCAAAATTTGCTCCATGTCTATAGTTTGTCCCAATAGAATCTAAGTAAGCACTCAAATATGGCAATCCCAATTTCTCAGCTGCAAGAATTTAAAAACGAAATCAAACAATTATATATAAAGATCGAAACTTTACTTTTAAAAACTTTCGATAAGATCTACGAACTTAAAAAATCAATAATGTCCCGCCCATCGCAGTAGCGCCCAGATGGATTGTTGAAGAAAGAATAGCCATTAGGGTAAGGAAGTCGATGAAAAGATGCGGATTTGCCACCAGTGTCGGAATTTGAATCGCCGAAGTTGAATATGGCCGGAAAATTGCAACTATTTGAGTGAAGAAGATTGCTTACGGCGTGTTCTCTGGCCATAAAAAGTGAGATTGCGAGAGCTAAAGAAAGAGCAACAGCAACAACCTGCAGGGTCTGGTTGAGCCCCCATGGTCCTTTCCATCTTCTGGTGATTATGGTAACGGGTCTTAACCAGTTCATTATGCTGTTTTGGTAGCGATTCAATTTCTCAGAGGACTTTATCGAACAAGTAGTGTTGCTTAAGGAGAAATCAGAAATGGCGTTGAAGACTTTTACGTGGTACAATCAAAATGATTACTTGGCTTGTTCTTGGAGTAGGATCCAATTGATACATCACGAATTTGTTTTGAAGTCAAAATCCTGTAACTACATGCTTGTTAACTATAGTTTATTTTTGTTATTTTTTGATTTTATTTTTATAATATTAGAATGAATTAGTTTTTTTCCTCCAAAATATTCTTGCTCCTTCTTGTTAGAGTTTCTGTAAAAATTTCGAATAACTTCAACAATCTTTTACTGTAGTGAAAATATAGTTTTAGTTTACAAAATGTTTACAATACGTTAAATTTTCTGATAACTATTTAAAAAACTATTTTACTCGACCCCGCGAAACATTAAAAATTACTTTAAAAACTGTTTTGAGGTAGTTTGAGTAAAAACTAATACTGTTGAGTCCAATATTTAGTGAATTTACTTGGATAGCCAGAGCAAATTGATTGATTAAACTGGAGATGGAGGCTACTACTTTCTTTTCATCAGTTATTGATATTAGTGCAAAATGAAGATCATTCTGCCCATAATCAAAAGTATAAAGAGCCTTGGAGAAGTCCTCTGGCTTTGGAAGATCCTTTTTAGCCCACAACTTTTTATCTGAAGGATCAGAAACCAAGCAAAACATATCCATTAATATAATATGAATGCACTTATGTTGCATGATTTTCTTTATTAGAAGAACCCCAATTGGTAATTTAATAAAGAAAGCTGCAGTTTGAGAGATGAGGGATTAAAACCAGCATCCAACAATTTAACATCTGTAGATTGGATGGTGGATCCACTAACTGCAAATTTGTTCCATGTTTAAAGTTTGCTTCCGAAGAATCAAGATATGGATTTAAGTATGGTATTCCCCACTTTTCAGCTGCAAAAACACAGTAACTCTAAATCAAGATAGTAATAAAACAAAGATTAGTTGATGCTCGTTATCCAGTCACCACTGGAAGTAAAACCCAAAACTAAAGTTACAAACTGCTTTTGATACTAACTTAAGAAATCAAAGATTATACGGCCATCGGAAAGCCGGCCAAAAGGTTTGCCAAAAAACTTTTCACCGTAAAGGTGGCAGAGAAACTGCCTGTATCAGAGTTTGAATCTCCAAAACTGAAATTTGAAGGAGATAAAATCAGGAATGTAAGAAAAACTGAAACATCTATGCTTATGCTTGCAGATTCCAGGGTAAAGCTTTATGTTTCTTACATATTTAACTCAATATTTTATATGAACAATTTGGCATCTTTACATAACTGATTCCATCTCCATTATACATATATACACCAAAAATTGTAAAATTAAAAATATGACATACGAAAATTACATGTATCACATTGTTCTTATTGTTTATATTGTTAGCAGTTTATCTCTATATGAGGATTCAGAACAGTCGGTTAGGGACATACAAGCATTCAAGAAATGAAGACCATAAAAAGCAACTTTTAACTGCACTGTACAAATCATCACAAAGATCAAAATAAGCAAAGTTCAAAGGTGTTCATTAGAATTTGAGTCCTACAAAATAATACAGGCTCAGACCAAGAAGAAAGGGTGAGGAAAAAATTGCAATTTTACATAGTTTAAAAATGTAACAATAGGATTTTAACGCAACTGTCCGTTCCCAGTCCTGAATTACTCAACAATCCTTTGCTCCATTTCCCAGAGCAATAACAAGACAACAACAATTTTAATAAAAAGGGGGAAAAACTGACTGAGGCAAAATATTATTTGGCTCCGCTTGATGAGAACTCGATCAATTTAAACCTCGCTTGTTCACCATCTCTCCCTTGACCTTGACCTATCAAAGCGTAGACAAAATATATCAAAAGCATTAAGAATCCCCTTTGTTCATCTTCTTGTAACTGGTAATAAAATAAAGAATATCCACATTGATTCAGAACATGTTCTAGCAAAAATATAATTAGAAACAGTTGTGTTGAAATCAAGATAAAGATAACATTTATGAGTTATAACCAGACAAACTAGCAAAAAGATCATTCATTCAGAACAAGCTCAGTCTTCAATTGAATGCACATTAACAGACATTAACTAAAGGAACAACCCAAAGCACTCCACCTCACACTCATATCAGAAAAGCATTAATGTATTATTTTCTTTTTATCTTTTTGTGTAAAGTACGCATAGCAGGGAGAAAGGAGACAAAAAAGTTATTTAGGAAGAGGGGAAAGAAAGAGGGGTTTGCATTACTTCTCTTGGCAGTGTTGGCTCTAGGTATTAGCTAATGATTGAGAAAATTGTTGCCCTCAACTTATCAAATTAGTAATGCTTCTAGCCTTTAAGAAATAAAGAGCGATAAGTAATTTGACTGAGATTATGAGGATGATATCAATTGCTATTACTCAATTTCAGAGAGCCACAATTCCAAGACTGTCCAACTTGATCGCTGTGCAACTTAATCAGCAAACAAATTATCAAAATTCATGAAATAAATGAGAACTCTCAAAAACAAATTCACAATAGTTTTTTCTGTCTCTTTGTTCAGAATTTCTTTCCCAATAACCAAACGGTACTGATTGACTTTTACAAGTGCTAAAAACTTTTTCCTAGAACTTCACTTATCATCTCAAACCTAATGGATGTTTAAACTTTCACTCAATAATTCCCTTATGGACAAGAGATTATTGAAGATGTTAATGTGGTACATGAGAACTAGAAAGCAAGGACAATGTAGGCTCTTCCCCCTTGCGTAGCTCAAACACAACGAGCATAGCAATGACTACGCCCAATCTCCCTCTTCTAGAAAAATAGTAATACGAACAATATATATATATATACCACAACATCAAATCCAAAAGCCTCGCACACCTCACTAAAAGTGCAAACACTAAGTAGAGGCCAGCATTTCTATTGGAAAATAGGAGGTTTCCAACAAAGTGAAAAAAGGTTGGCACAAAGTGATTATTGCTAGCTAGCAAGAGAAAGGTAACAACGTAAATATTGGAATAAGGGAAGAGCAACTACTGATATTTCTTTTACCTGCCAAAGTCTCTACTGCCCTGATATCCTCTATCCCTGCCACTTTGAAATGGTCTTCTGTCTTCACTGGGCCTCGTCCAAGCATCTTGTGAACCACGTGAATGAGGCCTATCACTGTATTCCACACTTCTAGATTCATCAAATGAACCAGATTGAGAAGGCGGTCTCTCGGAGAAGCTACTGCCCCTACCAGACCCAGATCCTGGTCGGTCAACAGCTTTCTGTCCAAATCGAATTTTGTCATCCAAATCACGGATGAGCTGCTCTAATTCCTTTTCTTTCTGCGATATGATGTCTTTTAAGTTGGGTTGGTCAGGACCAGAACCTTGGGGTGTTTCTTTGTGGTGCTCCTTTAACTGCTGTATTTCTTCTTTCAATAACTTCTCCTCTTCCGTTTCGTTCCTGAAACAAATAGTACTGTTAGCAAATTAATAGTAAAAGATTCATAAAACACACATAAGAGCAAGTCAGACCCAGGCAAGAGGGTTGCCATTTATCAACAAAACCAACATAAAGAAGCCCTCAAAAGATATGCAAACTAGTTTTTCATGAAAGGTTTCCTTGAAAGACCACAATTATATGATACTTCAAGCCAAAATATACCAAAATGCTAGCTGAATTTAAAGAAGATTGCAAACAAAATATCACCAATCGATGCATCACTATGAGTAGGGGAAAATAATAACTATAAATTCCAGCTTTCTGTCAAAAATATCAACCAGCTATATTAAAATGCAAGAGTTCAATTCATTTAGCAAAGAAGCCAAAAACCAGCAGCGGCTGCAATTCAGTTAAGCCCAACTATTTGTCGAGACGCAGGCTTGATGAATTCTTGAAGTGCATGTCAATGTCCTAGTTTGATTGACCCCAAAAAAATCAAATGCAACTCTCACAGCAACTAAAAAAATGTAAATTAATAAGGGATTGAGAAATAGGACCGTCTTGTATACCCTCACAGCATTTCATCCCATGATTAAGATCTTTGGTTAATATACCATTTACTCTGCGATAGAAACGTAAATCACGAAGCTGTAACTATATTAACAAGCCAAACAGATAACCCTACCAGCCATATCATATACACAAATTTAGATCACAAAACACACATGATTTAAAATTAAGATGCACTTAACTATCGTTCTAGAAGACTGAATAAGTTTGTTCACAAAAAATAAATGAAGCACTAAGAAGGTACCATTATAATTGCAGGTAATGATGCATGCACTAATCAACAATCACATTTAAAAAGTTCAAGTCTTTCATAATACCTAGAAGGAAAGAATGCACTGGAACTAACATAGGCAAAAGTCACAAACTACTTCAGTATGATGATTAACTACTATCTTATGCATACATATTTCATATGCAGTGTTATTTGATATGAAAATTTATTACCACTTTATCATGTATATACATTTGATACAACGATACATGTTGTTATCCTAACAGCAACACTTGAAACGGGAGTTGTCATGGATCCCGCAACGAAAGTATGGGATTTCAATGTGGCCTTATAACAACGATACATGTTGTTATCCTAGCGGACGGCACCTCGATACAATGTGGGGCATTTTAGAGTTAGCCTGGAGCCCTCAACCGCTTAGTTTCCCGTAACGTTGTATCTCTCAGGGCCCCTTAGGTTAGGGGATTTTACCTTACTAGCAGCGTTCCCTCTGACTCAAGACTTGTTTTTGTACTTACTTGCCCGCTCCTTCCAAGTCTGAAGTTGACTCTACTTGTTTTTGGGGATGAGTATGGGTGGGCTTCCAGCTATCCAACTATACATTTTTTTGTATTAAAAAAATCAGCAACACTGGGTTTGGAACCCAAGCTAAATCCACTCCAGTGTATTTGATTAACACATATACTTGCTTAATCTTAGCCTCACTCGTGTTTTGCAAATCCTCATTATCCGTATCTGGGAACATAGTTACTAAATCCGCCTACAGGACAAACCAGTTATTGAGGGCTCTATGCCAAATAAACACTTTTACACTACAAGGGATAAAAGAAGAAATATCCTAAGCAAGAAAGATATTCCTATTAAGACTAGTGGGACTGGCTTCGGGAGAAAAGGAATTTCACTAGATCTTGGCAATGGCACTCCAACAAGCTAGCCAATAAAAAGATCTATCTTTCCCAGCTGGGTAAGATATCATATCTCCTTCCGATGCCAGATGCAATTCTCTCATGATAGCAAAGGGACACGCCTAAAAAGATAGGGTAGCAATATGCTTAGCACATCGTAGTTGGACAGCTTATCAAAGAGAGGAGAAAAAAACTCTTTTGTCTCAGCATCACACATATAGCATGTGTGCCGTGAGTGAGAGGTCAATCACTTTCAACTTTTCTTTCAATAATTCGACAACATGATGAAGAGCTCTTTTCAGCTCGAACCTTCGAGCTTAGCTCGATACAAATATTATAAAAGAAGAGAGCACTTAGTCTAGTTCTCTTCTCTCTTCATTTAGTAAGCTAGTCGATTTAGAAAGCGACAAGCCCATAGTAGATCGAAAAGGTATCGTGAAGGCGGTAATCCGATGCCCAAGCTCCTCTCGGACTAAAGAAGAAGCATAAAATCTTTGTTAGTCTGTCATCTTTGGTCTTTCCCCATGTTGTTAGTTGATCAACAACCAACCACACTTTAGTCTCAGTATCCGACAAGTCTCTCTTCATTTTTTAGGGGGAGTAAAGCTGATTCTTTGAATGAAGCTAACAAATGACTGTTCTAGAATGGAATTGGTTACTTCTCACAATTGCTCCTTGTGATGCAGCAGAACCATGGCAATTAGGATCTCAAGACGCAGCAAGCCCTATGATGCAAGGAATAATGGACTTACACCATGATATCTTTTTCTTCCTCATTCTGATTTTGGTTTTTGTATTATGGATCTCTATTCTGACTTTGTGTTTTTGGTGTTAAATGGATCTTGCTTCGTATCTTTCGACTCCATATGGAGTCGAAAGAAGGCGAGTGCGAGCGAGGAAACGCCTCCGGGAGTGGGAGCAGAGGCATCCCCCCAAAAGACAGATGAAAGAGAGTGGGGGTTCTCCTACACGGGCAGCTCCTTAGCGTCCGCCAATATCACTAAAAACTATGAAAAAGGGGGGCGGGAGTACCCAGCCGATCAAGCTCCTAGCTTGCTAGCATGGGAAGAGGCCCTCTGTATACTTATAAGTAGGGTGGTGGTGAGGATGCCGATAAATTAAATCAGCTTTTAGGGGTGGGCAGGATACTCTACGACCCTAAAACATACGTCCTTGGTGATGTGGAAGACCCCACTTTCCAGGCCCTATATCAAATAGTAAGATCACC
The DNA here is from genome assembly GCA_948099555.1 of Croton setiger. NCBI lineage: Eukaryota > Viridiplantae > Streptophyta > Magnoliopsida > Malpighiales > Euphorbiaceae > Croton > Croton setiger. Next base: position 10,537 of record CANUEY010095566.1, read on the forward strand.
CAGACCCAGGTGAGTGATTCCTATTCGATACAATTTTTCTTTTTATTTTGTTTCAGAAAAAAATGCTCCTATTTTTTGTATTGATTTATATAATTTAATTTTTCTTTCTAGTAGCGCAGCGGCATTCTCCCTTGAATGGAATAAATGGAATATAAAATTCAAATAATTCGAAATATTCCATTTATTTATTTTTTAGTGAAAGAATATGCGAAAATGGAATTTTATCCAAGAGCTGTGGAACTAACAAGTCATGCATGAAAATCATGGCCTTTAGGCCTCAAGAAAGACAAATTTAATGGAAAAGTCAGCCAATTATACAGCATTATGAGATCTGAACAAAAAACTTTGTTACCTATACTGGTTATGTTGTTATTCAATGACAAAATTTCAAGGATCATAAACAGGAGGATAGGTCTACTACACAAACCCAGTAAAGCTTATGAGATGCAGGTGAACTCAGTAAATAAGTATAGGTTATTTATTTTTACCGCGGTAGCTCAAATTTGGGGCACTATTTTATCAACAGATTTAAGGCTCATAAAAAAAAAAAAAAGGTTTTTTGTTAGATGTTATCTCTGTGTCAGAATACTCAAACCTAGGATGAAGTACTTCAAAATCAATAGTGGAAAAATGGAAAGAAGTATGTCATATCAGCAATCTTCATAATCAATTAAGAGCTAGAATTGCAGGAGAAAGATCTTTAAATAAAAGAACATGCCAAGGCATGAATCTAAAAGGATTAATTAGAGACAAGGAGTTAGTTCTGCAGTGACTCAACCTTCATCAGAAAAGTTCAATAGTTAACCAAATTGAGCAGATGCCCAACAGAAATTGAATGAACATACTATTCTTGATAAGATTTAGAAGAAAAGCTCACACCAATATGTTCTGCATAAAGAAAGTAATGCCTACATCATCTTATCAAATAATAGATACTAAGATACTATAATATGCCAAATAAGGTTATCATTCACTTTGTCTTCTACTACCAAAAAGGTAGGAAAAATTGATTCCAGAGGGTTGTAAACATTTTATCCATTATAAAATACCAAGAGTTCTCAGATCATCTATTTGGACCTCAAAATAGTAATATAAGATCAGCTGTTGGGGGTAGGTGCTTCAATTATGATTCGGAAAAAAAAAAAAAAAGCAAATTATCAAAAGCCATCCCAAACTGGTAACATGTAGTAGTCAATCTAACACAGTCATGAATATTCATTTAAGCTAAACTAAACAAAAAATCCCATTGGTAACTGAAGGCCATAAATACAAACCTGTCAACTCTGCGATGCTCCAATTCAAGATCAATTTTTCGCCAATCCTGACCTCTTTCTTCCAACAACACTTCCCTAGGTTTTGCATCTCCAAAAGGATTCACCTTTGGCCTTGGTTTTGATAACAAATTCTCTAATCCTTGCTGTAGCCCTGGCCCCTCAGACCTGGCTGAGTGTGCACTTGAAGGCCTGCTGGAATGTGCACTGGTAGGCCTACTGGAATGTGAGCTTGTTGTCTTCTTAGATTCCATCTCCATCTCAAGCTTTTTCCAATCCAATCCTTTTTCGGCCAAAACATCTTCCCTCGGCCTAGCTGCCCCAAATGGATTAGGCTTGTTTGTTTTAATCGATTCACTAGCAGCAACATCAGCCTTTGGAGGATCTAAAACCAATCTAGGCCTCTCCCTCTCCGGTTCAAGATTAACTCCTCTCGCCCAGCGATCAGGTTCAGGTCCAGAATCACGAAAACCTGAACCAAAAGTGGAAGATCTAGTAGTAGGAACGGTTTTCTTAGCAGCTCCCCAATTATCAACCTCGTCAGCCCTAGAACCACCTCCCAAACCACCGCCAGTACCGAGCGAACCATAACGATTTTGACGACCAGAATCAAATGAAGCCATTGGTTTCTTCGCCATTGCCCAATTGTCAACCTCATCAGCTCGCGAGGGCTGATCATAGTCAGAAACCCTAGAAGGTGGACCTCTTCGCTCTTCATCAAATCCACCATACTGCCTTCTACCACCTCCCCAGGACCCTCCATCGGATTCATCGCGGTCACGCATACGACCGGGAGGCGGACCCGTACGTCCATAATTAGAAAACCCACCACCAAGCCGTCCATGCTGCATTTCCTCAGCGGACCTCTCTCGAGGAGCAGTAGGTAGCCGAAGCATCTCGTCAGGGGTTAAACCTTTAGATTCCATCGGTCGACCACCACCTAAAGCACCAGAAGATGTGTAGAACTCGTTAAGAGTCATTTTCTTTTTCTTGGGCTTGGCGTTCACAGCCTCTTTCAGACTAGGAAAGTTCTGAGACTCAGCGGGTCCAGAAGCAGCTGCTGCCGCCGCTTCCTCGGCCGCCTCTTGCTCCTCACGCTCTACATCGGCGGCCCAGTTTCCGATGGTGGCGGCACTGGCACCCCAAGGTTTTGCCATTGCTTATAAAGGGAAAAAAAATTGAACGGAAAAATATTTTAAAGATCTGTAAACAGAAAAGCAGGAACTGAAGAGATCTTAAGCGTAAAGAAAAAAGGTGATAATGGTTGAGCACTGAGCTGGGGCTCCGTTAAGGGAGCCGGAGCTCCGAGAACATGCGAAGAAGAAGAAGGGGAAATTACAGTTGTTATTGTGTGTATGGGTTGGTTACTTGGTTGCCTTTTTTTTCATAAACGAGAGAGAAAAAATAAAAATAAAAATCAAACAGCTAATACATTTTTTAAGATGGAGAGAGAAAAGGGTAGATGGTGAATAATTTTTCTCACGCGCGGTATAGGAGAGTGATGACCACGTTGCATCAGAAGGTGGTTGTGCCCCGCAATGGTGATGACGTGGCTCTTTTCTGGTGGGCTCGATGATATGGGGCCACATTACGTCTGAAATAAATTTTGTGGGTTTAATTAAATGGTGATTACGGTTCATATTTATTTTTGAGGAGTCTTACATATAAAAAAAATAATAATAATCTTTTATGCTAAATGCCAAATAAAATAATAGTAATTAGGAGTTCCTAACTACAAGTTTGATTCCCATCAAGAAGCCAATGTTTGAGATAAGGAAAATTACTAGATGTGTTAAGAGTTGACGCTAACATATTGCCATAAGTGGTGTTTAACTATAATTTTTTTTATTAGCAAATATATTATACTAATTTAGTTAATTTGGCTGTTTATAAATATTCAAAATATGTTTATTTACTATTTTTAAATTACGAGGCATGCTTCAAAATCCAATAAGTATATACTGATTATAATCCCACCAGTAACTATAATACCAGATAATAAAAAATGTTGTTGGTAAAATCGTATAACATAAGGGGTCGTGAGGTATATAATATATATTTTATGTGTAATTAATAAATAATAATAATTTATATTAAATAATAAATAATAAAAAAAATATAATCTCTAAAAAAAATAAATTTTTTCTCACACAAACATTCATTATTAAAAAAATTAAATTTTTTATTCTAAAAAAAATTTTCAGTCGAATGAAAAAAAAAATTACATCAACCAATTTTATCAGTCAGATATATCAATATATACAATTTTCATTGCAGTTTATATAGAGTATATATACCGGTGTATATGATTCATATGTACTAATATATATATATATATATGAAATTTATAATATTATATATACTGGTATATATAATTCATATATACTTTTATATATATGCTCTTTATTACAGTAGATATGATTTTATATATATTAACATAAGTAAACTATATATCAGTATACATGAATCATATATATTGTAATATTGATCATATATATCATTATATATAAATCACATATATTAGTGTATAGGTTGACATATATATATAAGCAATGAATATAACTCATATATAGTAGTATAAAAAATTTATATAAATTGTTACGAATATTAAGATATATGATTTATATATACTGCTATAAATACAACAATAAAAATCATATATATAAATATATATATACTAATGTATATACTGTCATATGTAATGCAATAAAAATTACATATATCAGTATTTATGAATCATAAATACCATTATATATACTGCCATATCAAAAAACAAGGGATCCCTCTTCTCAATTATCTATACTGACATTACCATTCGTATGACGTCTAATCGATGATTCGTTGAAATCATAAATATCAGCAGTGATACATGTTGAAGTAACAACTCACTAGAAACTCTAACAAGCGATAAAAAGAAAAAAAAAACCAACATGTTGACGGTCTGATAAAAAGAAAAAAGAAGAAGAAGTAGAAGAAACTGAAAGAATTGAAGGCAGTTGTCTGGTGAAAGTAGAAAGAAAGGTGAAAGTAGGAGGATGAGTAATAGTGGAAGGATTTAAATTTTTTTTTAAGAAAATTAAAATTAAAATTTAATTATAAAAAATTTTAATAATTAAATTATTTTTAAACAGAATAATATTTATGCCAATTACTTAAAAAATATATTATTTTATTAGTTTCTAAAAAGATATATTATTTATTTTTTAAATTAATATGTTATTTCTTACCATTTCTTTTAAAATAATTTTATAAGAATCTTGCATTTTAAATGTTAACTCATAGGAGCTCTTTTTTTTTTTTTAAGAATTGATTCACAATTTTTCGATAAAGTGCCATTCAATTTTTATTTTTTTTAAATACTAGTTTTTTAAGTAATTTTAATGTTTTTAACTAATTAAAGTGAAACGTTAAAAATTATTATTATTATTATTTTATAATTTGATAAAATATCTTTAATTTTTTAAAGAAAAATAGCTTATAAAATAGTTATGTTTAAATAGTTATTTTTTCTTAAAAATAATTTATTTATTTTAAATAAATTAGTTACATTTTCAATATGTTACACTAAAGTTTTAATGAAACAACTTATTTTACAAACCACCCACAAAATGGTTTGGTTTAAAATGCTATGGTCCATGTAACTAAAACCAAACCGCAATTCCCCTATTTTGGTTCCAATTCTTCCCTTCGAATTCCGGTTCCAGTTCCAACCGTCATCTCTCCTGTTAAAACCGTAACTTAGCCCAGTCTACTCCGAACACTCTGTAAAACCTAAACCAGACAGAGCCCTAAAGCTAATGTTCTTTCCTTTTTCTCTCGAAAGGAACAGATTTTACCTTTCGTTTTTTTGTTCCGTAATCGGATTCTCACCTAAACGGCTGATTTATTCGAAAATCTAATTCTCTCCGCCATTCGGTTATTCGAACGCCCGAAGGAAGTGGTTGGTTAGTGACTTATTTGTTTGTTCCGTTCCTCTTCGTTAGTTCTTTGATGATTTTTTTTTGCCGCAGGCTCATTTATAATCTTTGATTGAACTCTTCATTCCTTGTCTGTTTCTTTGTTACATTTTTTATTTTCTTTTTAATAAAAGAAAATTTAATTCTTACCTGCACAGAAGGTGTTCGATGAAAGGTTTTGGTGTTACTGATTTATGTAGTTGAATTTATTAACAGTTCATGGCAATGGAAATTGCTGAGGAAGCTCAGCAGTATAAGCCTGATAAGGAATTTGAAGAAGATTCGAGGGAACCCCTTGTTGATCTTTCTTTGACGGACTCCACTGAGCTTTGGCTCATTCAATGGCCTAAAAATGAAGTAAGGATTTTTAACTTCTTCTTTGTTCTTTATTTTTCTTTTTGTTTAATGCCTTGAGGCTTCTATGTTTTTCGTTTTACTTAAATTAATAACTAGAGTTTCGGTTTGATAGCTCATTCTTGTGTGCCTGTATTGCAGCTTCCTGATTTTCAAGGGAAAGAAATATCTCTCAATCTCCATGGTGATGGATGTTTGGGCAGTTTTGAGGGTTCATCAGGTAGATAAAAAAAAAAGAAGTCTCTTCTCCAATTATAATGTGGTGAAAATTTGAATTTAAAAGCATGCTTTTATTATTCAAAGATGGAATGTTTCTTGTGAATTTGGTTTGGACCAATCTTATTATATGACTTAATTGGCACTGATGGAGTTTGTGATACTGTGTCAGGAAAAGTATATGATGTTGTTAGCTTTGCTTCCCAAGAGCCCAACGCAACCGTTTTCCTATCCTCTGCATCAGAAACAAAAATTGGTAAATTTATGGTGCTTATTTTCACTCTGCAACTGTAATTTGCAACTTCTTTAGTTTGATTTGATTGTAATTACTTGACTCTATATGCCATTATATCAATTGAGACTGCGCAATTTTTATTGGAATTTGGAGTTAATGGATCAAAACTATTTGTTCCGAAATTGTGTTTTTGAATCTTTTGGCTGCGATTTGGTACTTAGAGTTGCATGCTATTGGAGTCCAAGAAATGTACTTTGTTCAATTTACTTAAACTATTAATATGTTATTATTGCTGGGTTTAAACTGTCCGAAGTCTTTGTGCTATTGACTTTGTTGTATGCGTTAACAGTTGGGAATATTTCAAGGCGAGTTTCTCTCATCCATTATCCTGATCCTAAAGAACTCGAGAAGCAAGAAGCTGAAAAAACATCAAAACGATTGCAAAAGATGTCTGCTGGATCTTTGATGATGAACTCAAGCCAAAGTAAGATGAGGAGCTCATATTCATCAAAAGGACATGGAACTTCAACATACAGTAGCAGACAAAGAAGTTCTTTGTCCGAGGTTGGGGAGCAATCTAGTGCCAAGAAAAAACGGCACAGGAATGAAGGTGCAGCATCGACAGATCGCTCCACACTAGATTCAGGACGAGCTCGCAGTGGATACACCTCATCAGAGCATCAGCAGTAAGAAATTTTGAAATGGGAGATAAATTTATTTGTTCAGTAAGGCTTCCTGTTATTTTTGTGCCCTCCACCTGAATTCGATGGTGTTGATTGATAGTGATTCAGAAATGGTATGAATTTTTTTTTAGCGATTTAAAAATAATTATTCAATCACTTATTAAGCACTATCTAAATAGTTCAAAGTGCACTAAATCAAATCCTCGAAACAAAATACAATGTTAGTATATCTAACTATCGAATTGCTTTCTTCATTCAGTGCCATCAACAGTCATTCAGTCCAACACTACCAATAAAGCCAGTGGCACCATTAGATATTTTGATTCTATCTCTGTTTCTAGGAAAGGCATATACCGTTTCTCATCTGCATTTCCTCCAATAACTGTTCTACAGGCAGAAGCCACCATGGAACGGCTTTGTTAACACCGGACATTATTTGGAGTAAATAGATAAGCGTTAAGGGGAAAAATAAAATTGAAATTGTAGACATAGAAAGAAGAGTTTATCAAAATAATTTGACTCACAGGAAGCACCATCCTGATAACACTAAGTTACCGATGGCAGATTCACTTTCTGCTCTGCATACATGAACAAGTATATCGGGATGAAGTATTATGCGACAGTCCATCTTCATCTGAAATGAACTGATAAACTTTTGAAGCTTATCATAGCAGTCTCAGCACCACTCAATTAATGATATTCTAAATATTCCAATAAGGGTAATTTGATACCGTGTAATCATCGTCAAGTGTGAAATCTGAGCCCCTAAATCACATCCAATAGGTTACCAATTTGAAAATCAGCCTCGTATATGAAGAGACTAAAAAAATTGGACAATACATGTAATGTTATGGTAGGAGTGATTTATATGAAAAATGGAATTACCATTCTGGGTAATGAGTAGCCGTGCCAACTGCATCAAGTGTGAAAATCTTGTCTTTTCTTTCAGATCACTTGAATTAAGTACTGGCCTTCAATTGAGGGCATGGAACTGTTCATTAGTTTCATGTAGCATCACCTAAGTACCTAATAAATAGATAAACATGATTACTATGCTTCAACATGAAATGTCACATGTAGGATGCCATATGTAGTTTGATTTCTCCAGGCAGTATTCTTGAAAATGTAAGGCAAACAATAGATAGCTTATATTTCCAATAGCAAGTAGCAACTGTGAAAAACATGGTATTGAAATAGTTCAAGAAAGGAAACAGAGACTTCATTGAATATTTAACATCTGGGTGTACACAAACAATCAATAGAACTTTTTTAGGATAACCATCTAATAATATACAATAAAAAATGTGACATTCGTAAATTTGTAGCCAGGTAGTCCACCGCTAAGCAAATAAATGTATCACACAATAATGCTCAGGAGAACTTACAATCTCTCCACAAACTTTTGCATCTTCAAGTTCATAAATGGAGCTGCTTCTTGTTATACACTTATGATGTGATGCACAATTGTCTTTAACTGCTTTTGCATAGACTTAATGCAGAACATTGTGTCACATGTAAGGTAGCAAACTATTCCATAACATCAAAATTCTATTATACATTACATAACCAAATGTTAAAGCCATAGACTAACAAGAATTATTTATAACTATTATTATGTTTACTTCATTCCATTCTGATCATGCACAAGCGCAGTGGTTATTTCATCTGCATATTCTGTATGAACATGTGTTTGCTGCTACAATCCTGCTAAAGGATTAATTCAAATTGATGTGGCAAGTAAATCCCTCGACTTACAGATTGATATGAGGTGTACCCAGTAATACGGTATACATACTAAACCCCCCAACAAAATCTGAAACTAATTTTACCATACTCATTTGATTTTCAAAATAGACATAGATCTCCAATTCAGTTCCTTGAAGTCTTCTAGGGATGAGTTTTTCTTCTACTAGTTACCGAAAAGCCATTGAAACAATAGCCTGCATTCAAGGTTTTATCAGCTTTTCAGTAAATCCCAAAACTTCATTCTTTATTTTCTTGAATTAAAAATTCTTTCTAACACTGAAAGGTTTCTTTTCTTCAACCTTTAAACGATAGAATTTAGATCTTATCTACCAGAAGGAAAAAAAAAAAAAGAACTTACAATTGGTATGAGATTGAACATTTGTATATTTAGCCTAAAATCATATTTCAATTACATATCACATAAAAAACCAGAAATTAAAACATAAATGAGAACTCGAAAGAGATGAGTGAATGAAGTTTTGCCTACCGGAACACTGATGCCGTCCGAGGTAACAACAAACGACGGACGCGGCGGCTGCTCCGTCGGAAACTTTGCTTTCTTTCTCTCCGCCGCTGCTAAAGCCTTAGTCCTTTTCTGCATACTCGTCAACACATTATTCCACGTGTTCACTCTCGAATGAGCTTTACCATAAAGGCCAACATTCATAGCCGTCAGTTCCTCCGCCGCCACCGCCACCACTTCCTCAGGTTCCGCACCATCAAGCAACCAAATCAAACACGAAATGAAACCTTTAGTAATCTCCGAATCACTATCAGCGCTAAATCTCATTCTCCCTTGGTCATCCATTCTCGCTTCAAGCCAAACCTGAGTGGTACAGCCTAATACTCGATTTTCAGGTGAACGAGCGGACTCATCAAATGGCGGGAGCCGAGCCGCGTAATCCAAAAGCCGTTTAACACGGTCAATCGGCTCCACCAGTGCCTCGAATTCCGTGACGAGAAGTCGAAGCCTATCCGAAGCAGCGGTTGTGGTGTTGGGGGGACCCAAATCAACAGGTTTCTCGATATCCGTAAAACAAGAAACAGACAAACTATTCCTTCTTCTCAAATTACCATTGCTATCATTCAATTTAAACCTCAGATTATGATTCAGATTCAAAACGGTACTGTATTCATCATTATACAGCCGAAATGATCTCGTTTTGCTCTTAGGGTTAAGATTATTACGGTTTGAGAGGTTGGGGAAGGGGACGAAATTCGGAAATTTGAAGGTCGCAGAGATCATATTTGGAAATTTAAAATTGGAAATTTGAAACGGAAATACCTCCGTCATCTCCTCCGATGAGGTTGATGAGCAGATAAAACGGAGATGCGCCGCCGTTAAGTAATTCCGACGAAGAAGAGAAATGAGAGAGTCAATTAATTGGATGGAGTGGTTGACGGTGTGTGTATTTATAGACACAAGTATGAAGAAAGAAGAAGCAAAAGCTATAAATCTCTGCCACGACCAGACAACGCGCGAAACGTTATGGAATTAAATTTCCGAATTTTGCATCTTTCTAAATTACTATATTGTCCTTAAAATACACTAAAAAGTAATCCCTCTCTTTCATTTATTTAGAGAAATAGAAACACATTTTCTTCTTTTCAACCTCTAATCTAATCATTACACTCCACTGTTTAAATATTATATTCTTTAATAAAATATTAAAAAACTCTATTAAAATATTAGAATATTCCATTTAATTATTACGCACAATAATAAAAAATAAAATAATAAATATTCACATAAATAATGTTTATTATTTGCTTTTTTAGTTAGTTTTAAAATTTATTTTTATACTATTTTGTTCGAGTTGTTGATTTTTTTTAAAAAAAAAAATTAGAGACACTTGTTAAAATTAGAGACATAATTGATGATTTTTTTTAATTATTATAATTTTTACATAATTAATAGATTTTCTTACATTTTGCTAATTTTTTTTATTTAAAATTATAATTCAGCTTTCATTTTTCATCAAATTAAACAATGAGTGTATTACTCTTGAATAGTCAGATAATTAAAATTGCTAGTAATATTCTTTTTAACTAAAAACAAAATAAGAAATAAAGCATAAAATAAAGAGGAAATAATTAATTTAAAAAATTACTGTCAAAATTAGTATATATAAAATAGATAGTGACAAACTTAAACTTTTTAATTGAATTACTATAATTTAATATTTAAAAATAATTGATATAGAATAAAAACATAAACATGGTACAAAGTGTGCATATTACTAATTTTAAAAATTGAAAAGGTTAATAATGTCACTAACCAAACTCTATGACTATAGTAATTAACTCTAATAATATATAAAAACATATTAACTATTAATTAATGTAATAGTATATTTTCAGAAACCATTTTAATTAAAATTTTAATACTGAGATGTGATTGATAAACTCTCTAGTGGTAGAATAGAAGTTTAATTATGATTCTTGCTTAATCAATAATCATTAGAGTAAAGTAGTATTCAAAGATATTATTATTGTATATAAAGTTTGACTAAGTGATGAAAGAAAATAATATCCGGCAGTCCTAAAATATTGGGTCAAGTGGGGAATTTTATAACGGGTTTTGCAAAATAATAAATGTTTTTTTTTTTAAATTAAAAAAAAAATTTTAAGATAAATTTTTGTTATTTAATTAATATTCTATAAAAAATTGTCTGTTTAAACAATTAAGTTCAGAAATATGCCTTAAATAGTAAGATGTTTTTGAAAAATAGTAGGAATTCCAATAATAATTATCAACTAATACGGCCAAATAAGGTTAGTACAATAAATTATACTTAATTTTGTTTCGTTGGATTAAAGTTTGTTAAACATGATTTTTCAATTTTAAAATAAATGATAATTATACTAAAGATTTGTCGATATATTTATTAATATAAATTTTCACGTTTTATTAATTTTACTTCCACTATTTTTTTATTAGAATTTTCTACTAAAAATGATAAAAATTTATCAATGGAAGGAAGAAAAAGAATGATAAAATTTCTCAATAATAAAAAAAAAAAATCCTAAAAAAAGAAAAAATAATGAAAAAATAAAAGTTTAAAAATGGTTTAAACTAGATTATCATTTAGTCTATGAAATCAATACCTACCTTTTTGAAAAATTCCATATCATTTTCATACCAACCCTTTCTAATCCAAGGCAATAATAGAATATTCCTCTTGGCAGAAAGCAATATTTGGGTCAAGATTCTAATAAAGAGATTAGAAGATTAAATTAAAGATTGAAAATGGGTTTTTCAATTGGCATCATCAGTGATGACAACAATAGTAATGGAGTTTAATTTAATAATACAAGAATCTTTGTCTAATCATACTCATATTAATTAATTAATTGCTGTTGGTGGCTTCTATGCAGTTGCATCCACCATTAAAGATTTCATCCAAGATTTTAAGCTTTTTTTAATTGCTTTTTCGTGTCTTTTCTTTGATTCTTGACCTCTTTGCTCACAGTTGTATTGAATTTAAGTTAAGGAAGTTCTGGTTCTCATTCATCCTTCAGCTTTTCTTCGTCCATTTCGAAACAAATGGTGCATTTTGGGTAACCCCTTTTCGTATAAGCATTGATAAGTTCCAGCTTACATTTCTATCATCTGCCAATTTCCATAAGGATTCATATATACGATATGGCCTCAAATGAATCTAACCCAATCCAAAAATGAAATTGGCATACATATATTACTGCAAAATTCTATTGTCAGTTACATACTATAAAGCAAAGAATAACTGGTGGCATAGAGGCATTGACATTGGGTAATTTTCTAAAGGAGTGCCTAAATATATAAAGTGTACAAAAAATGTTTGAAATTTAAAAAATTGATAAACTAAATATATGTGTACAGAAATTGAAATTTGAAAAATTTATAAACTTATGTAGTTCGCATAATTCTTATTCGAATTATTAATTGAAAATTAAGAGTTCGCATACCATATATGCGAATTTATACTTCGTGGCATAAATGGTCCTGATCTGATTGTCCGTGCGACTTAATTTGAAAAAAGTACAAAAATCAATTACCAAAAAGGTGTTGAAAAATTGAGAGTAGAGATCAAATCAAGGTGTTAGCATACTCATTTTCCTAACCAAAAAAATTAGGAACCAGAGTACGCGAACTAATACATTTTTTTTTTATGCAAGTTTGCATATGTGGTATGTGAACTAAAGATCATTAATTATGTTAATGACGAATTAAGACACGTGTTTAAGAATAGACCAACCGGTAACGGATACATAGTTTGTTAAGAGAGTTCGCATGACTCGTATGCGAGCCCGAGCCGAAATTCACATACTTGTTATGGAAACTCTTTTGAATAACAACAAACACCATTTTTTTTTACCGTTTTGTATTCCAATTACCACCAAACACTTATCCCTCGAATTTCAGACATTTTCACCGATCAGTCAACAGTCTTCGAAGTTTTTTGATGGCAAGTCACTGCTTCAATTACCCGTTTTGCGAGAAAAAAGTGCTAACTAATTCCAAAAAATACTTCGATTAAAAGAATTTGTATGTAAAAATAACAGTATGTATATAAAAAAAAATGATTAAAAGAATTAAGAGAATTGACCTTACTTTTTTTTTTTTTTAATATTCCTGTTAAAAATTACTTAACCGAACAATAAAATAGTAGCTCAAATGTTTTTACGGACCCCTTGCATTTTGACAACTGCGCATGGATAATCTTAATATAACATAACAAAGCTTCAATAATTATAAACCAATTCAATTTGACATTTATTAAACTTATTTTTGAGCAACTTATAAATTATAAATAGCTTATTAGCAATAATCTAATAAGCACGAGCTGAACTATCAGCATGCAAGCAGATCATTCATCTGCTATATATTTTGAAGTTACAGTCAGATAATAAGCATAAAAACTTTACACTCTACAGCCACGTATTCAGGTCTTGAGAGTACCTGAAAATGAGATTTCTGCTTGATCAATCTTCAGGAGCGAAACCAAACAAGCAGCTCTTCAGACTAACACAATCATCATTACCAGTAATGGGTTATTTTTCTACCGGGAAAATCCATAGAAATACGCAAGAAATCCCTGCAAACAAATGACACCAAGAACTCGTCTACAAATGGTGAATGCTGTACCATCTTGCCTCAACACACTTTCTTACTCTTACATATTGCTACAACAAAGCTGTTCCACTTGCTACAATACAACAGATGATGCATTTCTGCAATATTGAATCCAAAAGAGCGAGTTTTCTGCAAAAGATCATCCCTTATAGTAACAGTTGAGGACAAAAAGTGTGCAACCATGAGTCTCTACGGCCATTGATATTGCATCCTTTGTCGCTTCAAAAGTTTTTCCAGTCCATACTTCTCTGCCTCTACATGTAGCTTGTTTCCAGTTGTTCTTTGGATATAATGTCTTAACAATATCTGATATTCCTGCAGATACTACCTTCTTCTCTGGGCTCAGATTGAAAAACGCAACATATATCTCTCCTGAATGGAAGAAAAGATCATATATTTGTCATCATAATTACAAGAACAGACGAAACAGAAAAGTGATGCCGTGTTTTCTATCAGAGCATACCATATTTCTATAGTTTCAGGATACAGCAAAGTTAACATATTTTGATAAATACGTCCTCTATCTACAAATATAAGTCTACTTTCCATTTGTGGATGTCCACAAATATAAGCCTGTTCATGAATTCGATGCATATTAATTAAGATTTTCCATATTAATTATCTTTTGTAAAAAACATGAAAGGAGAAATAGACTTATATTTGTGTGGACAGATAAGCTTTTAGGAGTTACTAAAGAAACCAAACCTTTTCTTCCAGCTGCAATCCAAGAACGAACTCCATTGGGAACAACTTTAGCTGCATTAGAAATTTTTTCACAAATTACAATGAAATTGGTAGAACTGTATTACATAAGAAATCAGCTTAAGCTCCAACTACATTACCTTTAATTTGATCAACTTTAGCACAGAGACCAGAATAATTGCTGATCAGAGCCCCATTATTTTTCAACTCCCATATCTGTACAGTTTTCAGGTTCACTTTCAAGTTCCATTCATATTAATAAGAATGTCCTGCTGGAATCGCTTGTATGTTGGTTCAAGAATTCAAATTTTTCAAAAAATTACCTGGTTGGCATCCCATCTGCAAGGTGAGAATGAACCCCTTTTGAATTCTTTTGAAGTAAGCTTCTGCCGCGTAGAAGCATCCAAGCAAAACTCAAGTCCATCACTAGCAAACATGTTTTGATTCTTTTGCTCATAAATTATCCCTTTATTCCTACATTGTCATTCACAATTTCACAAATAAGCGATCGTGATAATAATATATTTTTAAATTTAACTGAGGAAATGTAAAGTGTCCCTACAAATTCAGAAGAGATTCTCTCTTGTATAGACATAAAGGTTCATGGCTATGGCTTCCTAAGTTCTCCTTCCAACAAATTTGTTCCATATCGCTGTCAAGATTTTCAACTGACCAACCACTTGCTCTTGGATCTTTGCAGCTAGAAAGACCCAGTACATGAGGTTGTGATGATGTTCTCACTTCTACTGGAGTTGTTCTTGATTGTCTTGTGAAAGCATTTTTCTCAGGATAATTTCTACTACTGACATAAGGAAACTGCGACAGCAACAAAATAATGCACCAGAAATACTATTTGAAAGTAAATATTCCAAGAAATTACCGGTAAAGCAATCACATACCTCCTTATTGTGGGTGCTAAAAGAATTGATTTCCAGAATGGTA
The DNA here is from genome assembly GCA_948099555.1 of Croton setiger. Lineage (NCBI taxonomy): Eukaryota > Viridiplantae > Streptophyta > Magnoliopsida > Malpighiales > Euphorbiaceae > Croton > Croton setiger. The sequence continues at coordinate 25,758 of CANUEY010095566.1, forward strand.
GGATTAGTGATCAAGTTATAAGTGGTCTGGTCGATCTTTCTGACATCTCCTCCAAACATGAGAGGAGATTTGGCCATTGCCCACAAAGTCATCTGCAACAGGAAGTGTACAATAGATTAACAAAGAAACTCATTTATCATGTAAATTTGAACCAATTCAGATATAGCGGCATGTGTGTACCTGAGTTTTCTGCTCATCTATGTTAAGGTTACATGTCCTGTGAGGACCTTGGTTAGAACCTAGGAAAAGAAATAGAAGAAGTATTAAAATTATTCAAGGATCTTTATCTCGATCTTCTAATGATTGAAACTTCTCAAGATAGTTAAACGGAAGAGACCAACAATGGCTAAATTTTTATTACCTGGATCGGTAAGCCATCCTAATGGTAGCATATCTAAGTCAGGCCATGAGTTTCCCAATAAACCATTAGAACCGGTCATTCCTGCAGCAGAGAAATCCCTGAAGCAGAAAAACAAAATTGCATCAAATAAAGTGAAGAAGAAAAAGAAAAGGACCAAATTGAAATGGAAGTAAATATGAATGCCAAATTCTGCACTCTTCCTGTATACAAAAAAAGGTTAACTCACCTAGAAACATCAAAATGAGATGCTACATCTCCCCAAGTATCCCAATCATCTCCCGTTATTCTGTACATATTGACTAACCCACTTATATCTTTGGCCATCGTTGGTGTCACACTTGTTCCGGGAGACAAAGAATAAACAATAGGGCGATTGAGCTTCATTAGTACCTGAGATATATTTTTTACATTAGCTCTGCTCATCATATAAACACCATTGGTCCATAGGAAGCATTCTGTACCTCTGATACAAATGATATCTCTTCTATATCCAAGTCATCGCCAAATACACAATCGTGTTTTACTGCATGGAATAGAAGAAAGAAAGGCAACACAAAACATATTATTCTTTGTAAAATAGCACTAAGGACAGCAGGATTTAGAATTGTCAACTATAAAGGATGAAGCATTATTTCAGTTGATTATCAGTTACCAAAATCAACGCCCCATTCAGCGTATTGTTCATAAAGTGACCTTAAGAAGGCTCTTCCTGCTCCCAACTTAGTATTTACACTCATGAAACCATGTGGCATCCAAGCACAAGCTCTCTCCTTAATACCTATGTCCTGTGCTCGCCATTTTCGACCAGACTCTTCATAAGCACCACCCTAAGGAAAAATGAAAATAAAGGCTCAAACATTGATTTTGACCATGGAAATACAGGATCTTTTAAGTCTTAGTTGGAACCTTTTTTTGTCAACCTTCAGTGTCCTACTTTTAACGAGGAATAAATTCTGAGGGAATGCTTTATCTCGAATGGGGGGTCGAGGAAGGGGAAAGCCGCTTAAATAATGAATTTTACCTTACTAGTATCTAGGATAGGAGTGTTTGCATTGTATGCTTGTGTGCTTATTCCTCTCATGACATGAATCCCAAACTTCAAACCCATGTCATGTACCTTCTTGGCTACTTCAGCGAACCCTTTACCACCTCTAGAAGATGGCCAACGACCGGGATCCGGTATCATCCGCCCCCATTCATCAATTACATCAAACCCAAGAGAATCAGTGTAAGCACCAGGCACTTTTCTCCTATACCAAAGGTAATCGACCACAACGTACTGCATATGAATATTCAAACACATAGAACAATTACATTTATGATCATATGTTTCCACTTGACATTGTTTTCAAAACATAAATCAATCCAAAAACCAACTTGTAAATATCAGCAGCAATGTTTAGCATACCTCATATCCATGAGATTTAAGACGCTGGGAAATGATTTCAGCATTTTGCATGAACTCTTCCTCAGAAACAGTCCAGCAAAAGGAATCATAAGAATTCCACCCTCTTGGTGGCAAACTTGCGCGTGGTGTTTGAGATGATACCCTGAAACAGAACATAAGGAACAAGTAGGACAAAAAAAAATTCAGTTAGGTGCAACGGCTATGATTGGGCGCCAGCGAAAGATAAAATACCGCTATTTCTAACACCAGAAAGAGAAGTAAACCATAAATATCAAGCAAATTCCTTTTGCCCCAAACATACTAGTACAAAGAAATGATCTTTACCAATGGATTTCTCATGAAATTGCAACACAATAAACTAAAAATGATGAGGCTGTAATAAATCATAACAGAGAAAATCGATTTTGGTCACAGAATATAAGAAATCAATTAAATTAGTAGCTCATTAATCTTCACATAAGCGACAATAATGCCACCGAAATCAAAACTGGGAAGAAGAAGAAAGAAGATAACCTGTAAAAAGGAAGAACGAAGAAGATAAACAAAGAGCAAATAAAGAGCTGGAGGACTGTCATGGTTGCCAATTGACCTAAGCTTGGTAATACAGTAAAACTTAAGCTAAAAAGATTAGAACTTTATACTACCCAGTAAAGAGGAAATGATGATAAGAATGATGACATTGGATGATTAAAAATGGTAGATTAAGCTGACATTTTTTGCTAAATTAAATAATGGATAGATAAACGGTGGGACTGTGACTCACTCGGGACTTAACGTGTCAGGATGTTACTTACTTACTAGTACCTTATTATAGTTTGCTTTTCATGGCAAGATTTCTATAAAACTAGAAATGACAGAATTAGAGACAAGCTGTTGTTATCAGTAATGATAATGGTGAGTTTAAGGAACAATTACAAGGTTTCGTTTCTTTGTAATCCGATGAAACAGCCGGCTGTTTGAAAGCTCACACTTTTTAAATGAACAATGACTTGGAAGTTTGTTTGAGTCTTACATGATACGGTAATCAATTTACTTCATCAATTAATTAAGTTTGTTATTCCTTTAACAGTGACAATTATTAAATAATTAATTCTGGTTTATCTGTAGGTAAATCCATGAATTTTGCTGACATATAAGAACCTATTTTTGCTGTAAAAGAATTAGTGAACCAATGACATTTAGCTACCAACCTGAGCTAATCATGATTATGGTCACCAAAACCAACTAATTTAATATGCTTCAGCATTAGCTTTTCAAGAAGAAGAAGAAGAAGAAGAGTAAATAAATAAATAAAAGCACATTTCAACTAGTAATTTACAGTTTCAGACTGATACACAAAAAATATCAATTTGTCTTTAACACAACTGCTTTTACACTATATCTGTTGAAGATCCCAGCAAAAAAATTGCCAAAGAAGGTTTACACATAAGAGCCCCATATGATGATATTGCCATCATCTTCCTCTCCTCCAGCAAGCCATTACCTGTTAATGCATATCATGTTCATTCTTTTCACAACCACTTACCATTTTGCTCAATTTCTTCTTTCTTGGTGCGAGGATTTGAATCTTGAACAATGATATGCAGCAGCTTCTTTACAATGAGAACCCTCTAAATAAATTAGTGGTGAAAAATTCTAGCTAGAAATTCAATGGTCAAGCTCTACACATGCAAGGAGTTAGAGGGTTTTCCCAAAGGTCGTAATTAGGGAATGTCTCCTCAGGCAACCCGGTACGTGTTTGATGGGTAATGATAACATCTTCAACAAAATTTGCCCAACCCATGTAAGGATCTCCAAAAGATTTGGACATCAACCCCTTGTCTGGTTTTATGGATTTAGGACGATGACCCATGTACCTGCGTGCTCCTATGATCAATTTAGCAAAGTTACCTCCATGTGTCATCACGAATACATCAGATTTAAGGCAAACCAAGAAATCAAGAGCTGCCAAACTTGTCACATGCTTTCTGAAACCATCCAACTCTTCTTTGGTAGTTAACTCCTCCTTTGTTACCTGTTAAAGAGCCATCAAATAAAAGTATCAAGTTAAATATAAATAAACAGAAATTAAAGTAGGAAGTTCACGGCCTCCAGAGCCAGCAAGCAATGCTAATGAAAGTGAATTAAGTTTGAAACCTTCCCATATAACACCCTAACCAGAATCTTTTGTAGCATACCAGGTGTTACCATTTAGGAAAGCTGGTGAAAGAATTCAATTCCATAGGAAAAATTGAATTGAAATCTTGGACAAAAATCATTGGGAATAACATGCAAGTTAAAAAAAATTTCAATTTGTTTTATTTTCTTCATATCTTAATTTATTTCGATAAACCAATAATAAAATGATATTTGTGTAATCTGATTACAAGTCTGATCCTAGTTACATCAATTCTTGCAACATTAACCTCAAAATGATATGATGATATGTGGTATTTCAAAATCATTTCTTTCCTATAAATTACCTCATTTCCAATAATCAGATTTTAAAAAAGAAAATAAATAGTGTATTCAAACAGGGTAAACTTTAAGAATGAGAAGAAGAACAAGAATGAGTGGATATCTGTGGAAGAACATGTTTAAGAAAAATGATGACAGTTATTCAAGAGGATAAAAATTAGGAGCCCATGATTTAAATGTCAACTTTGGAAACATGTCTTCATCTTCACCGCTATTACTATGCGTCATCATGTGACTAAAAATGTGAAAATGAAATCGATGATGACAATGATTTTCTATTCCAGCTCAACTACTACTATTGTTTATCTTACAGAAGCCAAACGAAAGAATTACTGGCATTTGGATAATTTTCTAGAGATGCCTTGACATTCTGACCGCACATCATAAACAGAATGGGTCAAAACAGATTCGAATTAAGAAGATATAACAGGAAACAAACAGCTTACCAGATTTGGGAACATGTTCCTTAGAGGAGCCATACGATTTTGTCCGCCATAAACCTGGCCAGAAGCTACGTAAATCTGAGTTTCCTTGGGATAACCCATTGCTCGAAGAATCACTGCCACTTCACCAGGTTCAAGAGGGCAACGTCCTTCCTTCCGCTTTTGCAGGGCCAACTGCCATAGATGGGAGCCATTCTGCAATAAATGCACAAGAAGCACATGATATATCCATGTTTGCTTTTTGGTTCTAACAAAAAGTAAAGGTTGCAAGCTTTGAACCTTATATCTGCGAGGCCATTCTTTCTTTCTGTATTCTGCCATCTTTGCTTTCTCTTCTCTTGTCCCCACAAAATCACAGAAGGATAGACCAACCATCCCTTTCTCAAATCTAAGATGGAGAGCCCTGTATCGAAAAATGATAAATAATGGTTACAACATAATTAATAGAACTCAACAATAAGTGTCAATTTCAGATACTGAAGTCACATACATATAAGGATTTGAATTTCCTGTGCGGTTTCGCATCCTTGATACCAGCGAATCAGCCATCTGTTCTATCTCAGGAAGAAATTTTAGGGCATGATAATTCACTCTGCACCTTAGCCTGTTGATTTCTGGAGGAACATTATCATACCTGAAAAGGCCAAAAATATGAAAAGGGACAATAAAGGACCAGTAAGCCAAAGGTTCATTGTCCCATTAGAAGCAAAGTTCTCAGCTCAATATCAGATAGATACAAATATCCATGACTTACCCAAGCCGATCTACAAAAGGCTTTAGAGCCATTATCTTCTTCTCCTTGATTCGAGGTAGCACATTATCAATATAGAACTGAGCAGGTGCATATTTTGGAATGTTTTTCACTGTTCTTCTGCAAATAAATTACAAAATTTTCAGAAAATGAATACAAACTAACAACATGAATTTGCACCCCTCCTCGCATTCCTGATTGAGTGGTCTGGAAGAAAGCAACCCCCACAAAAAAAAAAAAAAAAAAGGAAATGTAATGACTTAAACCTTATGCTTGAGAATAATTCTGCTTTGTCTGTAAACCACTCAGGTATATCACGCACAATTCGCAAATCATCCTTTAAATAGTCGATGAAATGATCAACATCGAAAATGTCTTCAAATTTCCTGCAATTTTCCACATGAATAATGAATAAAAGCAGGGATGAAGTTTCTAAAATGCTTTTTTTTTTTTTAAACAAAAGCAACTTACAAAGTGCATGACAAAATATTAACTTTACTTATCAAATAAGATCCACAAAGATGAGATTCATAGTAAGATAGAATATATGGATGATGAACATTAGAACAGTTTGAGAAAATCTTTCCCTATTTGAACACACATATATGAAGTCCAAAGTTGATTGATGGACTTCCTCATGAAAAACAAAAATGTGATTACATTTGTTTTCAGATTTTAAATAGGACTAGGACTCATTGAAGATTTAAAAACATTATATGTGAAACATTTAAAGTAAAAACTTCCTATAATGCAAGCCCTCAATAACAATGATATGAAAACATGAATAATAGCAGCAGCCATAATATCTTACGTTTGGTCTTTCCAAATTTGGTCTTGCTTCAGCACAGGCAAAATAAGTGTTGCATTCATAATTTTGGCCACAGCCACAGCATTGCATATCTGCATGCAAAATTATAAATTCTTGAGATTAATTAATTGGAAGTTATTGCAGGGAAGTAGAACCAATAAAAAATTCTGAAGTTATTGTTTACTTACAACTAAAAGAGGCATATGGAAACAATGAAAGAACTTAAAATATCATAAATACTCTAGCAATTCCAAGTTATTAGTCATAAATTATGTAACATTATAGTTAGCCAACATAGCATACATAATTGGTAAAAGTTTTTGGTAAAACATTTCAGATTAATATAAAAGACACATCATTTATACATATAAAGAGGGAGGGAGGGAGGGAGGAATATATATATATATATATAGAATGAGAGAGAGGGATCAAAAAGTAACAAAAAAAGAAGAAGAAAATAAAATTTCTAAAAGAAATGGCAAGTCTTGCGAATGAAAACCAGGAAAAACAAAGCCAAGAACTTTCTCAATTACGGTAGCTCATAGTACAGAATTCATACAGCAATCCTTTGCTGATTCAGACCACCCTCAGCATGGATAAATATGTAGCCATTTGTTTCATTCTCTGGAGGAAGATCTGCAAAGACTCAAGAGAAGTTACCAAGATGAAGAAACAATATTACATACAAAGATTTTCTGCCTTATCTTTTTTCTTTGTTCAATAAAATAAATCAAAGTCACCGAGCTACTGAATGAAGGAGACCCCATCCGCATCTTGTTCAAAGAAAATTACCTGATATTCCACTGTCACGACGCTCAGCACAGGGCCTCCAAGAAGTTGTTGCAGAATACGGATTCTCCCAGAGAGAAGCAGGTTCGTTGACCTAAAATGTAGGAAACAAAAAAATTAAAGAGAGCATTAAAAAATTACAAGTGAAACAAATGCAATAGAAAGAAAAGAAAAACGAGAGAGAAAGACTTGATCCTTCAAGAACTTACATATGGACAATGAAGAACAATGCCATCTTTTTTACACAAGTACGGAGTATTCTACAAAAAAAAAATTACAAAAGTAATTAATAAAGGCAAGAAAGAAAACATTTGAGGGGAAAAAAAAGGAATAATAACTGTTTTCTCTATAATACTTTCAATTTGATCCCCTAAAATTTCAATACAAACAGCATACCTTTTCATTTCTAGAGATTCTAGCATGTACTTGAAATTAAGTGTCAAACCATAAATTCCATAACATTATTACAGAACTAAACTTGATCAAAAAACAAGGGGGGGAAATAAAACTTCAAACTTTATGACCAGCAATTTGTAAATCATAAAATCAATCTGAAAAAGTGAAGCACAAGTGCTATGAAATTAGAATCTATATAGCAGAAAGATGACTAGTTTCGAAGCTAACACTATTTCCTGAGAAAGAAAAAAAAAGACTAGTTTTTTATTCAAACTGCTCAACATACAAAGTAACCCACTACCAACAAAATTCCATAAAAACAGTTTCAATAGTATAGGAAGAAATAAATTTAGACAAATATTGAGCTCAACAAAGAACTTGCAACCTAATCCAAACATTCAATGTCCCGTAATAACTTGAAACACAGCCCCTGCCCATGGTTCCTTGCTTGTAGCTGACGAGGTTCAATTAAAATGCACAAATAAAAGTTATAATGATGTAGAAAAAGACTCACTAATCGATGGAAGATGGAGAAAATCGAGATCAATCCAGCAACAATGACAAGAACGAGCAAAACTAGCGAGATCCTAGAATTCTGAGGAGAAAACCTAAGATCGTCACCACAAAATGAGAGATTAGACCAAAACGGACGGTCTCGATCTCTAGAAAAGTTATAACGAGCGTGATGGTGATCATCGTCGTCAGCAGCATTGTCGTTAACGAGAGGCGTCGCGTCTTCGTCTCTCTTCATTGGAGAGTTTGAGGCTCGGGCTCCGAGCGAGCTCGAGTGCCTCAACTCCGCCATGGCTCGCTTCGGACTGAAAGAAGCCAGCTCCTTAATTCTTCAACGCCTCTCACTTTCCTTTGTTTTGTAATTACCAGTCGCAACTACGGTGGTTGTAGCGGTGGCGATGGTGATGGTGGTCATCACGTCATTTGAGTCCAGATCGAGTCTTAAGACTTATAATGCCATATCTGACATTATTACTTCTTGTTTAGGGCATTTTGGTCATTATAGCATGCAATTGGACCAGTCCTTTAAAACTGTGCGTTTTATGAATTCCCCAAATCTCAAAAGCCCTAACGAACAGAAGGAAAATCGAAACCCCTGAGATATGAACTCGATAGTGAGAAGAGTGTCTTCTACCTTCCGGAATCCGAGTCAAGGAATCAACTCACTGAATCGGGAGCTACTTCCTTGTCAAATTCAGCAATGTCGTGGAATCAGAGTGAAAGTATTTAATGGGAACTTAGAGAGGGCACTGGCTTATATGCAGAGAGTGATGCGATCCAGCGGAATCGAACGGCTGATAAAGAATGAGCAGACTCACCACATCAAGAATTCTGAGAAGCGAGTTTTGGCTCGCAAAACTCTCCAGCTTAAGATTAAATCCCAGGAATTTTCTCGCAACCTCAAGGCTATACTCAATAAGAAAGTCAGGTACTTTAGCGTTCTATTGATTGTTTTTATTTCAGAAGATCAATTCAGTTAGGATAAATCTAACTAGAGTTAGATTCTGTTTATTGTTTTAGCTTTTGTTTTATCCTAGAAATCCCAAGAACTTCAATACGCATAACGTAAGAATAGTATTCGGAGTTACATTATGTATGTATCAATTTTTAAGAGCAAGGTAACGTGATGTTGTTGTTGTTGTTTGTTGGGTTTCCAGTGTCTGATTCTTGTAGGCAGTCATTAGTACAAACACCCATTTCATTTTTTATTTTGAATATCAATCAGTTGTGAAACAAAAGTTTAAAAAGCTTGTATTGATGAGAATGAAAGGATTCATTTTGGGTTATTTCAAGGAAGGAAAAGATGATTTGGAAATGTGATTTTATATGAACGTGATAATTGTTTTTCTACTTGTGCATTTGAAATTTAGATTTGCTAGGAAAATTGCATTTATCCTATATTTGGTTTTCTTGTCATGGCTTAAATTCACAAGCGAGCAGGTCTCTTGTAACTCACTAACCTGTGTTTTCTCCAGAACAACCATTTTCATAACTTTTAAGTGCTTCTGTCTATTTCATTAGTTCATCAGTTTCAGCCTTCTTGAATAATCTTTTGCTTGTTTGAGATGTATAATTTTGAGTCGGAAGCAAGACAACATATAGTTTCAATATGTTATGTAGCAAAAACATGTTGGAATTTGGAATTTATGGAATAATGGTAAGCAATTTAGAATCTTAAGTGGAATATCTATTCCCTTCTAGATTATTTGTGTCTGTTGTCTGCTGGTGGTCTTATACATAGTTAAATTCAATCCTTTGGTTTTTTCTATTATGAGTAAGGAATAAAAGAACACCTATTATTGTTTGGTAATATCATTCATGAAGCAGTTTTGCATGTAATTTAATGTGATGATGGTTTGAAATTGAAATGAGATATTCAGTATGTCTAATGTTGTTGTGTTCAGCAAAGATTTGTGCTTAAGAATATTGTTGGTAATATGGCATTGCTAAAAGATTTAAACCTTATTGCTTCTAGGACTCATCCAAAAACATCGGTCTTTCTTTTCATTATATCTTTCGCCATCTTCAATTCTCGCTTGTTTTTATTGCTAAGCATTGTAAGGATACTCACTCATTTGTTGAATGATGTTGCAGGGGCCTGTGAGAGCCAGCTCTGGAATGCCTTTTTTGGTTTGAGGAGACTATTTTTAGGAGCTTAAGTAGCAATTTTTATGCACTTTCTAGCAGAAATCGAATGCTGTGGCTTGAAACATGGAGTATTCTGACCGGTTAAATGTAATAATCTGGGAATAGGTTTCTTGTTTTTTTTTCTATTACCAGAATTCTGGAGGAACACTTATATGGAATCAATTTTTATATTCGTATAAACATTGATTGAATAGTTTTCTTGAAACATTCAGGAATAAAATGCAGATACTTACACATGTTTGATAAGCTGAAACGCTACTTAATCGCAATTAAGTCCGAGTTTTTCTTCTGTAATGTTACAAGTTTTCATTGTCATAGCAAATAGTGCATTCCCCCTTGTTCATGTATATGCATTTACTTTGTGTGTAATAATTTTATGATAATTATGAAGGATAGACAAGAAAAAAGTAAAAATAAGTTATTTGGACTTATTTTGATAGTGGGTTGGCCTTTTGTGCTTGGACCTTTACGTGGGTCATTTGATCTAATTCATTAAACGATATGTCGTTTATTACACCCTGTTTTCGCGGTTTAACAAGCAAACGACATTATTTCCTGCTCTAAAAACTCGACGTTTGTTTATTTTTATATAAAATACCATTTCGAAAAACGATGACTGTGAAACCCACTCGAGGGTTTAAGAGCTAGCTCGACAGAAGAATCTCTTCTGCTTCAATAATCGGTAATCATGGAAACGAAGAGGCTCCGTGTAGAGTTTGATCAAGTTCTAAGTAATTTGCAGAAGACGCAGAGCCTGAAACGATGCTGGATTCTCCTAAAACCACAACACCGTACAATCTCCGATCTCTCCAACTACATCCTTCACTCCTTTAACCTTCAAAACGACTGCCCTAGTGGACTTCTTCTCTCTGTACGTTACAAATTTTCTACATTTCCGTTTCGTTCTTGTTTTTTTTCTTCTGATTAAATTCTCATTGTTCAATGAGTTGCAGATTGAAGATTTTGCTTTGCCTCCTTTTGAATCCACTTCTATTTTAAAAGATAACGACATTATAAGGTTAGTTTGGGGAAAGGAGATTATTTATTTTACAATGGGTTTCGTTGATGTAATTTCTGACGTATTATTTTGTGTTTTTGTTCTTCAGAGTTGAAAAGAATGGTGGTGCATGTACTGAAATAGTTATGGTAGGTGACGATGTGAATGCGTTAGACGTTGTGGAGATTGTGGAGACACAGCCTGTAGTTGGAGGCATGAATCTTTTAGCAAATGAAGAATTTGAAAAGGAATCTGGAGGTTATCAAAGTGAAGAGGAAGACGAAGAGGAAGAGGATGAACGAAAACAGGTGGAAAACGCAGTGCATGTGGATAATTCTCCTGAGGTGAAAGCTCATAAGAAAAAGAGAAAGGCATCAAAGGAACTTGAGAACCTAAAGTCAAAGTATGTTATGACTCTTAAAAAAAAAACCAATTTTGAAATTTGGGTTTTATCTTCTTTTGCTTCGCTTTTTGGGTTTCTGTGATTGGTTGTGTTTGTTCACTTCTATGATTTGTGTATTACAGGAGGAAGAAAACTAAATTTGCCTGTGCTGAAAAATTTGTTATTGCTGCCAAAGATAGTGTGAAGAGGAATGGAACTTTGAGTGCCGCCAAGGTTGATGAAAGAACTGAGAGCACCAGTGCAAAGAGGCAAATGCTCTACCTTGCCCATATTGATGTTGAATTTGTTGACATTATTTCTTTGTTACTAACTACCTTAATTCCTCCTTTTCATGTTTTTAGGCAGTCTCAGCATCAAGAAAATGGTTGTTGGAGTGCGGCTGTGGCTGCATCCCTTACTCCTCGTGGAACTAAAAAGGTTCCTCTTGTTGTCTATTTCTTAGACTGAATCTGTACATTTTGATTCTTTAGATTAATTTTAGTTGTATTTTGTCAGTATCATTAACAATACATTGTGATATAATGATTTTGTCTTGAACCACCCCCTATATAATCATCTCAACCTTGATGTATGATTTTTAATGTTGATTGTCTTTGTCCGCATGGTTATATGCATTAAACTCGTGATTTTTTATGACAGTGAATTTTTATAGTGGTTTTATGTCATTTATCTAGCTATATGATCATGTGTATAGTTTGTAAGTTGAATGTTTTGGGGAAAAGTACATAGTTCTAATCCTTTGAGTAGCTTATTGCATGGCAACATAACACTTTCTTAACCTAGTCTCAGATAGCAAATGTACCAATATCTACTCAAATTCCATAACTTGAAGGTGATGATGGAATCCTGGTATGTGACCTTATTGAGGTTGATTTCTGTATGGGTCCCTTGAGTATGTACAGTGAGTGCACTATGTCCCTTATGGCAGCAAAAGTAGCAGTTAAAAGTTTTAGCTGATTTCTAATGTCAATTGATAAGGGACTAGATACTTAAAAAACTTTGCTAAACTATATTTATATGCTCCTATTAATTTTTCTTTTATTCAAGAATGTGTAGGGTCACAGGAATCTTGTTATTTGTAGAATAAAATGTTGATGAATGGATAGTCTAGTGATATTCAAGCATTTCATATTGTTATATTTGATAAGATTTTAGCAGTATTAAAGTTAATCCTGATTATGTACAGCTATCATACCTTAAATCTTGTATATTGCAATTATGTGTTTCACCTCAAAGCTTACATGGCAACTTGTTTTGCCAACCTAACCAAGTGGATTCTCAATGTTGGCGAGCTTTTAAAACCCTCAGGGTTTACATTTGATTGTTTACCTTGTAGCACCTGATTTCACATACATAAATTTGGTCTTTTCATCTCTTGGATTGCAAGCATGATTTAACTGTTGCTATTCTTCTTAGGTGTCTAGAAGTTCTCGACGGAAAAAGAACAAGAGAAGGTGGTTGAAAATAAAGGCAAAAGCTGAAAGAGAAAAGGTAACTTTCTCTTTTTTATCTAAAATACTCTATTTCCATTTATTGGTTTTAAACAGATTTGATTTGTGATTCTTGTCTATAATATTTATTTTTGTAGCTGCGACAATACCAATTAAAGCATGATGAAGAATCATCTGAAGAGGATAGCGAGGGGCTCTCTGAAGAATCAAATGAAAAACGATATCTTGAAGTAACTAAGCAGGTACCTGAAGTGAGTGGAAAACTCCAGGAAAACCCTGAACAGCTAGATCAAGATATTGACGTAGATGAGGATGTTGTTCCTATAGTAATAAGGCCAGGACACATCCGTTTTGAACCACTCAGCAAAGGTCTGATTCTGTTTTTGTGGGTTTTTCCCTGGTTTTGTTGGGGGGATGATAATTCTTATTCAATATGTACTCAATACTTATCTCGCATTTTCCTTTCCAGTGGGCTCAACCCAGGCGGCACAGCAAAACCAAATTCCTTTGGTATGTAGCAAATATGCAAATATTTTATTAGTTCAAATTCTTAAACTCATGACTCATTCTCCTCAGAAGAATTTGTACTTTCTTTAAAACTGTTTGTGCCTGATTTCATATAATTCTGTTTGATTATATCATGCTTGCAGAGGGTGAATATGGCACAATTCATGGAGAGCCAACTTACTTTTTAGTCTACAGATATTTTCTTAAATTGGATTATTATGTGTACATGAGAAAACAGATTATTTTCTCTGTTTCCACCTGTTCTGTTCACTTGAATTGCTCTTTGTTCTTTGGCTCAACTGATGCCATATTCATATGATTGGTTCTTTAGGAAACTTTTCAGTGGAATGGAACAAGAAACAAAAAAAAAGGTCAAAAATGGGGTAAAGAAAAAGTTACATCTTATAAGTGGAATGATTACAAAAATGCCAATCAAGAGTATTCCAAGACGCATAACATTGAAGCAAGACCTGTAGAGTATCCCAAGGTGCATAACATTGAAGCAAGACCTGTACATAATCGTACTGACTTTGAGAGGCTTGAATATTACACTAGCTTGCCGAAGGTTTGTTTCTTGAAATTTCGTTTCTATTGGTTCCATGAGTTCATCTTCTTACTTTGCAGGATGGATTTGTTTTATTTACACTAATCATCAGATTACATAGATCTCTTCTGGATTTGATTTTAGGACTTTCATTTTCCTTATTAGCAAGTTAATATGCTGGATTATTGCCTTTTCTTTTCGTAATCCTGTTTAAGGTTAATTCGGTGTATTTCGTAAATTTTTCAGGAAGGCGATATGATTGCTTATCGTTTGCTTAAACTGTCATCATCCTGGACCCCGGAACTTTCTTCTTATGGAGTACAATTCTTTCTGAATGAAAATTATCATGAAGTTCCTGTTAAAATAGCATGCGGTTTATTGTTTTCCTTTTTATTTAGGCCGGGAAGATATCAATATATGAAGTTGAGAAAAATAGGGTTCGACTGCTGCCAGTCCCAAAATACCAACTGATTCCTGAGGAGGATGATGCATGTGGTGCACTATCACAAGCATATCCATGCTCGAGAGATGGTTCCTTATGGGTATGATAGCAAGCCACCTTTTTTTTTATCATTATTATTGTTTGTATTTTTCCCTTTTTTTTCTTTAGGTTGGGGGAGGATGTGGGAAATATTACTAATAAGCGTAGCTCTTTTTCAGATCGACTTTTCATCACTTTGTGATGTTCGTCTTATCTCCCAAGGTTCTGCAAAATCAATTGCTCATGGAGTTAATAACATAGATGAAGCTGCTGCTCATGGAGTTAATCACAGAGATGAAGATGATAGATCCAGATCCAGAAGTGAGAACGACAATGAAAATCATGTTGCTGTCAAAGGTATTAATCCTTTTGTTGCATCATCTATACCAAGAATCAATATGATCTTATGTAAATGCATTTAACTTTTGTAGTTTTTTCCCCAGAAAACGGATCAATAGATGCTTGGGAACAAATAAACGAGGCGTTAAATGCAAAGAAGGCAGAGCTATCTCAGGATGATAATTGGGACAAGGCAGAGAGTTCAGGCAGGAGATCCTGGTCCTTTAAGGCCCTGAGAGGCAGCGCAATGGGTCCAACAATGGCTTTACTAAGAGCACAGAATGAGCTGTAAGCATTTTGTCTATGGAAATTGTTATTGACCCCATAACTTGTTAAAAGCTTTTTGTTAAAGTGTTGAAGTTCTCAAATTTTGTCTTGCCATGTGTTATGGAACCAAGTGCGGGGGGTTTAGACGGATTAGTGTTTGTACAGCGGGTGTTGTCTTATTACTCCATTTTACTAATGTCAATATTTGAAGATTTCTTGGTGATTTAAATGCACGAATCCTAAAATTGCAGATTTTTCGATATTTTTCCAAATTTCAGTAATGTTGTTGACCAATTGGTTTTTATTGAAACTGAAAGCAATACGATTCCAATCAGATGCCTATATCAATGAAGAAACGTTTCAACTTTGTTTTTTTAGTGCAATGGTCTGCTTTGAAAGGGGGAGCTTTTTATGCAACTATTAGAAGTGAGACTGAATAGTATTTGGGTCAAAAAAGAGCTGCATTCAATTCAAAGTTAAAACCAGAGACTTCAACTGAATCATCATATAAGACAATCTACAGAAGAGCCACTAAAAAGCATACTGGAAAAGAATTTTCAAACTTCTTGTATGACTTGGGACTCTTAATACATTCAGTCAAACTATATATATATATGGATTTCTGGATCCAACATCATGTGTCAGTCAGTCAAATTTTAACCTGTTAGCCAAAGTGGTTGTGACCTCAGCCAGTTTCTGAGGCACTAACCCCCCAAGTCCACCAAACCCTTTCAAGTCTCACACCATCATCATCATTCATTGAAGCTTTCTTTTTGCA
The DNA here is from genome assembly GCA_948099555.1 of Croton setiger. Taxonomy (NCBI): domain Eukaryota; kingdom Viridiplantae; phylum Streptophyta; class Magnoliopsida; order Malpighiales; family Euphorbiaceae; genus Croton; species Croton setiger. The sequence continues at coordinate 41,599 of CANUEY010095566.1, forward strand.
AGCATCATTCGTTGAAGCTTAAAAGAAAAATTGGGAACATAATGTTTACTGAAATAAATGAATATGCACATAAGAGAACATTAGTACTACAAGACTACAAGTCATTGATTGGATACTTACATAGCTCCTGAATTTTTTGCCCTTAAAAATGGAAATTGAAAGGAATTTTTTATTCCAAGTGATATTTTATTTACTTGTTAATTCCTATTAGTGTACAGTAGGCTTGTTGTCTGTACATGATTGGTTGAATGGTAAAATAAATACTCGGTCACTTACATCGCACAAGCAGGAAAACAAACAAACACTTTCTTCTGCCTGGGATGCTCACTCACCCTTCACTTCACTATGCTGAAACTGGTCCATGCCAGCACTGCACCAGAATAATGCTTTAAGATAATAATATGGATCAAGCTTTTATCTCTCTCTGATGAGCCATGGTTCTAGCTACAGCTTTCCACCTTTTGAAATGAGAATCCGTTGAGAAGGTTCAGGAATTGCTCTGGTTCTTCACCTTCCTTAACAATCTGTATTTACCATACAACAAAGGGTTTAGCCGATTAAACTTAACACATGAAGAATTTTACAGATCTAAAGCATGGAACAAAAAACACGGATGTCAAGCATAAACATTTTTACACAAGTTTTTTCTCCATAACCACCTTAGCTACTGGAAACATCTTCGTCCCAAAACCCCCCTTTACACCCCTCTTCCTAAGCAACAATAGAAAAAAATGCAAAAGCTCATTATGAATCAATAATTTAAGCGCATCCTAATGGGTTAAAATAGTGAAATCGACAATAAAAAGTTCTCTCTAAGGATCTACGTATGATCTTCCAAGACTAATTCATATAACCTGTCAATTAGTAGATATGACAACAAAGACAGACATTCAAATGTATCAGGGTTGTGCAATAGCTAAAAAACTGCAAAGAAAAGGTTGCATAGCAGATCAGGCCATTAGGGGGTAGGTTATTGGATTGGAAATAGTTAATTTGATGTCATTCAGAAATCTCCTTTTGTGTAGGATATTCAACTAATAACAAAAATACTAGCTAAACATCCACTTGAAACTATGCCAAATTTCGAAGCTACAAACATAACTAATACGAAAAAGCATACCTGCACAGGGATATTTTCAGGGAAGTTTATTTTATTGAGGAAGTTCCGACCAATCTCCTCCCAATCTAGATGACAATATTGGGAAGTGGAAGTGCTGCTTCTCAACTCACTTTGCTTTTCCTCACACAAAAATCCTTCCCCCAACCACACATATAGAATTCCAGTACTCGAGGGCAGACTTATATCTGGAGCCAACAAAATATAAACTGATAGAGAATCAAGAATGTGAAAGCATTGCATATCTACTTTGTTCATGTTAGGCCACTGGTACAAAACAGGATTGCTAAATTCTTCAGCTTCTCCTAAAACAAATTCTTTTCCCTCGTAAAATTCAATCAGTGAACTACTGCCAGCACTACTGTTGTTAGAATCCAAGATTAGTTCTTCTGCACTATTCTCATGGTCTAAGAATTCATTGTGAATGCCCTTCATCGCATCATCCAAGTCAGGCAGAGAAAAAGACCAGGATCTTACCAGATTTTGGGGGAGTTGACATTGTTCATCAACTGAAGGTAGCACCATCAAGGGAGGAGGATTACTCCCTCTGCGCTCTGCAATAGAAGCAAGAGGAGCTTTGGGTGGCAAATAACTATTTTCGGATCTCGAAGCAAGATTATCAGAAGACGCCTTAGAAGGTGAGGGAATTTCTTTCGAAGGTAAAGGAAACTTAGAAGCCGAAGAAGCATTCTTCCAATAAGATGGGTCTGTGGCTTCCAAGCCAGAAGGTGAAGGCTGCTGAGAAGACAAGTATGACAAGTCAGACCAATTAGAGGAAGAAGGTGAAAAGGCAAATGAACTAGAGGAGTAGTCAGACGTAGAAGGTGAGGTAGGGGACTTATAACTGAACTTTGGGCTGTTTTCAAGAAAACATGAAAAAGAGTCTGGAGAACCACTTGGAGTGGGAGTTTGGGGAAAAGGATCAGTGGGAGCACTGGACAGTTCTGTTTCACTAGAATCCACTACTCTATCCAGGTTACTGTTTGGTAAATGACCAAGTGAATCTGGGGATACTGGTAAAGGATGATCAACCAAAGAAACAGACTGGTTAGCTTCTCTACAGGTATCTACAATCTTATCTGATCCGCTAGAGGATGGAACATGTTCGTGTTTCAGTTTGGATGATGAGAGGAATTGTTTGATTACACCATTAGCAAACTTTTGCCTGAGTTTGCACCATCCATTTTCCTTGGCAGGAAAGCAAGTTTCCGACCCAGAAGAGGATGAAACATGGTCCCGTTTCAGTTTAGATGATGAAAGGAATTGTTTGATGACACCATTAGCAAACTTTTGCCTAAGTTTACACCATCCATTTTCCCTGATAGGAAGGCAAACTTCTGAGCCAGCATTTGACACAGATAACGGTGGAACAACCCCACCAGCAAGTGCATTGTGGAAAAGTTCAAAATCTAAATCATAGTCATCAACCTTTCTAACCCTAACACTGCTCTCAGAAGACAAAGTTTCTACCAGTTGGGAACTATTTTCCTGGATGCCTTTGGCAATAGCATCCCAAAATTCAGAAGGCTCTTCCCCTTCTTTAATGATCATAAGTGGACCCTGAGCCCTTTCATACCTAATGACCTGATTAGCAGCTAATTTTGCTTGATTTAACATAATTGAACTGCACTTCTTACCCGTCCAAACAAATATAGCAGTAGGAACATGAACAATGAAAGCCCCTCGAGAGTCAAGGCCTCTTGCATCAGGCTGGTTCAACATTTTCGGTACAAGGTGGAGAGGATCATATGATGAGTGTGGTGCCATTCTATAAATCCTGACCATAGAATTGGGGCTAGCAGGTGCAGCATGTACCCGTTTCTGGCACAACAGAAGTTGAACAGCAAAACCGATATTAGGATTTGTGACTCCTCTAGCTGCCTTGACAAATTGAAATGCATCTTCAAAGCTTTGGCCTTCCCTCCACATAAGGTAAGCAATGACCAAAGAAGTGGACCTTGAAACACCTTGGTAACAATGAACAAGAACCCTTCCACCTTGTTCTCTAACATCTTCAAAGTAATCAAAAACATCATATAGAATGCTTGTGATATCCTCTGATGGACTATCTTGCAACCAAAGTGTCTTGTAAACAAGATCACTCTTGAAATACTCAGGACAAACAAACCCAACACAATTCAACACATGTGTAATCCCATTTTGGCGCAAAAGTTCACGATCCTTGGCCACAGCATCACTTCCTAAATAAATATGGTCAGCAATTCTTGAACACTCCTTGTCATAAAATGCAAGCTTGTCCTTCTTGAACTGAAATTCCCTCACAGGCTGCTCTAAATTGGAAATCTCAAGGGGTTTAACAGCAGGGCCTCTAGGTGTTTGAGGATTAGGCCATACCCCAAGATCATCAGAACCCGCCGTGGGCCACTCCTCAACAGAACGCCGGGCGATGGAAAGGGGCTGAAGAGGTGGCAAACAAGACCTAGCCTTACCACTGGGCTGGGGCTTTGGATTAGGTTTAGTGGGAGATCGGTCAGACCACGAAACTGATCGCAAATATGGTTTCCGGGGAATACCACCGGCAAGGCGGTCACTGTCTTTTTGGCCTAACATCTCAAACTTAATTCAATGAAATTGAACAAATAAATGGACACCCATTAACGGATTCTTCTTGGAAGGGCCATTGAAAAAGCCAAATTTGTTACTCGAAAATAAATAAATGATGTGAAATCTCAGTCTCCTCCTCCTACCTATCTGTTCTTTTCTTCAACTAAAACGCTTGTTTCTATCTCTGAATACCACAAATTTCACTCACCATCAAGCGAAGAAGGAAGTAGTCCCGAGCCTGAAGAGTAAAGGTATAATTCTTCTTCCGTTCTTAGATCTCCGCAATCAAAAAACGGAACGGACAAAAAGAAAGTACATAAGAAGGTGTAATTTCCACAGTGGGTAGCAGCGGTGAGTGAAGTAGAGGGGTGGCAAACGGCGATCTATGGTCGGCCGGTGTAATTAGGGTTGAACTGGAAAGAATTGGGACTGAGGCAGAGAGAATCGATGAGAGTGGTGGTGTTGGTGGTGGTGACTGCGCGATCTGGAAAGAAATGGTCTGCGGTTGAGGCTGATTTAGGGTTAAGAAAAACCAATACAATACAGACTTCGTTTAAAGACTCGATCAGATCAAGTTCCAGCGGATCAACCCGACAAACCCGGCAGTTCGAAATCCCATCGGGCTCAACCTGAACCGAACGGATAATTATAAAACCCACCGGGTTAATTTTGCCTTATTGAAATGGATTTGTGAAGGGAAAGATAGAAGTTGTCTCTAATTGGATATTGAAAATGTAAATATAAACAGTTAAGAGGGTAATTTTGTCTTTCAGTATTCAAAAGTGAAGTAACACTTTTCCAACCTAATAGGAATATAGCTTTTTAAGATAAAAACCCCACTTGTGGAGCCTCTAAATTTTAACTCCAAAAAACACAATTCTTATAGTATATTATATGACATATACATAAAGCTATTATCACATTACACTCCAAACTACCTTAAGCACATGTGGATTGGATTTAAGTTATGACTAGGTCTTGAGAGTGATGTGCAAGTTTTTTTTTTTTTTTTTAAAAAAATTGTCTTAATTTCATCTCAAATCTATGTTTTTAATAAGTTAATGAAATGCTGCGTAGCGTATAATTTATGTTTTTAATTTTTATAACCAAAAGAACGTCGTTTTAATTTAAGTTAAGAAAAAAATTAAAATTGTATAATGAATTAACAAACAGGAAACAATCTATTTCGCAACATAAATTACAAAACAAAGAGAGAAGGCTGAAATGAGAAAGAAGAAAATGCCTAAACCTCCTTACCCGTCACCACCGGCCTCCGCCATCACCTCGCTACCGCCAGTGTTGTTACCTCCTACTGGACGAACTTTCTTTCAAATAGGTAAGTAAATTTTATGCTTTGGTTAGTTAGATTTTTTTAGCCTTTTTTTTTTAAAAAAAAATGTATTATGTATCAATTCAATTAAATGAAAAAAGGTTCTAGGGTGTAATTATTTGCGAAATTACATTCAATTAAACTACGAATTTGGTTTGACAAGTTGAATGTTTGAATCAATTGGCTTTTTATTGTGGGTTGATGAAATTAGGGTTTAGCTAGTTGTGATTAACATTTCCTATGCTTATATTTAATTTTCTTTAATAGCTTCTATTTAATTTATAATCACGAAACCGATTAGCATAATACATATGGAATTAATAAGTTTGATATTTATTAATTAATTGTAAATTATATATATATTTTTAAAAGTATAATATTAAAATTATACACTTTCTAAAAAATTAATTATATCTAACTAAATAAAGCAAAAAAAAAATTGAAACAAAAAATAATGGTTTGCTTTTCATAATTTTTCAAAAACCAAAATTGAATCAAACCAATGTTTTTGGTTTAATTAAAACATTGAATTTTAATAAAAAATGAAGAAATAGAGGCATGTTAGTTAACGAAATTTTTAAAGAGTGACGAAAGGTCATAAATGGTGGGCTAAAAAGAAAGAAAAATAATTAGCATTAATTAAACTTTGAAAAGTAATTTATTTTTTTAAATATTAAATTAGCATGAGACAAAATGGATTTGGAGCTTCTATTATTGTTTATCACGTTGTGGAAAGCCTTAATATATGAAAGCCTAATCTCATGTTTAATTATTAGTACCAATTATTATTATAATCATACCCTTAATTAAGTCAATTCAACCCAACTTCATTCTGAATTTTCTAATGTATCCACTAACAATATTCGCATTCAACTTATATATTCATAAATAATTTATCGAATTTAAAGTAATAGTACGTATTATATTTTTAATTTTATTTTATAATTAAGTATAAAGTGTATTAAAAGATAAATAATAAGAACAATTTAGCTAAATTATTCAATATTTTAATTATATTATGCATAAATTAATTATAAACTTTAATGGAAGTTAAATTTCCAAGGGACTTTCTCAACTAATCTATCTATATTAATGCTGATTTTAATTATCTATTTTTACTCACTATTCTAATTATCTATTTTTACAATTTTATTTATTTAATTTTTGTTATTTTTAGCCATTTATATTTTCTTAAATAGGATTTTGGACCATTTTATGGGACGATAATGTATTCAAATACATTAAAATCCATACTATATCCTATAAATATATTATTATTAAACCGTTGAGACAATTGTTTATATAAAACCGTTGTTTGATCAGTCAATTAATGTGGTATAAATATAATTACTAATACATCATCAAACAAAATGGAGACTATTTGTGCTTGTTTGATAGAAGCTTGTAGACTGTTCTACAGTTTTTGAAAAGTGAAGGCTCAATCTTAGCCCATTAAAAGCCCAAATTCATGAATATGTTTGGGCCCACCTTCGGCTTCCATTGCCAACCTCTGCCCATCATTCTCAGACCCCTACTCTTTCGCTCCGTCGCCGAAACCAGGCGGCTTAGCTGCGTGTTTCTCTACTGTTAGCTCGGCCTTCCTTTTTCTGATTTTTCTCCGTCGGTGCCATTACAATTTCGGATTGCTTTCTTTCTCTGTCATTTCTACTCATTTCTCTGTTTTATCAGATTGCACTTAAGTTGATCGATTGCCCACCATGAGGTCACCGTTCAATCCAATGCTATGAATATCTCCCTGACATGTACCAATCTCTGGGCGCCCACCGCCTCATATACCGTTCTCGCATTGCTGGTTATGTCAAGCTCGGTCTCATCGACAAAGCAATACAAGTGTTCGACGAAATGACTCAATCGAATTGTCGCGTTTTTAGCATCGATTACAACAGATTTATTGGCATTTTAATCAAACATTCTTGTTTTGATTTAGCTCACCAATACTACTCCAAAATGGGTTCTCTTGGGTTCTCACTGTCTCCTTTTACTTACTCTCGCTTCATTTCAGCTCTATGCCAAGTAAAAAACTTCACACTCATTGATGAATTATTACATGACATGGAGAAGCTTAATTGCATTCCTGATATTTGGGCTTTTAATATTTATTTGAATCTTTTAGTTTGTGAGGGTCGGATAGAATTAGCATTGGACGTGTTTGAGAATATGGTTAAAAGAGGGAGGAAGCCTGATGTTGTAACATATACTATTATTATTCATGGGTTATGTATAATGAATAAATTTGATACTGCAGTCCATTTTTGGCGTGATATGATAAGTAATGGAATTAGACCAGATCACAAGGCGTGTGCAGCGCTGGTTGTCGGGTTGTGTAATGGACGGAAGGTAGAACTGGCTTATGAGCTTATAATTGATGTAATGAAGAGTGGTCAAGTTGAGTTTGGTGCACTTATTTACAATGCTTTGATTACTGGGTTTTGTAGGGCAGGTAGGATTGATAAGGCACAAGCTATATTTTCTTTTATGAGGAAAAATGGTTGTGAGCCAGATTTGGTTACATACAATGTGTTGTTGAATCATTGTTGTGAAGAGCTAATGTTGGATGAGGCACAAAAGTTAATGAAGAAGATGGAGATAACTGGTATAGAACCTGATGTATACAGTTACAATCAGCTTCTTAAGGGTCTTTGTAAAGCTAACCGCCCAGATAAAGCTTATTCCTTTATGATGAAAAAGATGGTGCCTAAAGGTTTATGCGATGTTGTTTCATTCAATACTGTTATCAACGCATTTTGTAAGGGAAGTGATACAAGAAGAGCTTATAAGCTATTTGAGGAAATGAGGCTGAAGGAAATTCTCCCAGATGTCGTGACATTCACTATACTCATAGAAGGTTTTCTAAGAGATGGTAGCTCTGATATAGTAAAGACGCTTCTTGATCAGATGACACAAATGGGCCTTTCACCTGATCGTGTATTTTATACAACTCTTATTGATCACATATGCAAGAACGGGAAAGTAGAAAACGCTCATACAATTTTTTGTGATATGGTAAAACAGGGAATTCCTCCAGATGTAATCTCATATAATGCCCTAATACATGGATTTTGCAAATCCTTCAAAGCAAGTGAAGCTATGCATTTGTATGAAGAAATGGTAAGTAGAGGACCCTATCCTGATGAAGTAACATACAAATTGATTATTGGAGGACTAATATCAGAAAAGAAGTTTTCAGTTGCTTGTATGGTGTGGGGTCAAATGATGGAGAAGGGCTTTACTCTTGATAAAGCTGCTTCTGAGATACTAATCAGTGCCAACTCTGGAGAAGCTGCATAAGAAATGGTTTGTACTTTGTATCTTCCTTCCACAGCATTTCTCTGTGAGAATAACCTTCTGCAGCAGCTAAACAAGTTAGTGGAACTGGAAAGCTATGCTTGAGAGATGGTATAGAACATTTGTTTTTATTTCAATATCTCCTTGAATGCTAGTACGTTACTGTAAGTTAGGTTTAACTGTCTGCATACTCATGGGAAAAGGAACAAAGGGGAAAAGGAAAACTTACTACCTGCTAGAAAGCTACTGCAGTGGTTAGAATTTTATGTTAGAGGGGCATATTTTCTTTGACTATCACAGCTGGTGGTGGTATTCGTGGTATTCATAATGAAATGAGATGCCTTTGATATGTAATTACCACAGTTCATAAGTATTTCTAATATGTTTTAGCAGGATAGTAGGGTTGATTCAAATTATTGTTGTAAAAGTTATTCTGGTTCGCTTGTGCCAGCTTTTGCAGTGTTTTAAATGCATCTTCTGGTATTGCCTATTACATTTTTCATGGTCAGTATTCTGCTGAAATGTGCTAAAATTGCATGCCTGCTCTTAAGCAGGGCTATCTGTGGCTAAAGTGTACAACATATTTTCATGCATGAAATAGCCAAGTAACAGCTGGATGTCAGTTTGTAGTCTATGTTTCCTGTTAACACTCTGCATGTAAAAGCAAAATGTCTGGGGGGAATTTATCGATTATTGATAAATTTTTCTGTATTTTCAGGTCAAAAAGTTGCTGTGCTTTGGTTACGTTTGTTTTCTGCATCTGTCATCTATTGTGGAGCCAAATGTTGTCTTACCTTGACAGGGATACAGTTTATCAAGTCATTTCCTTGTTAGAGAATTACAATAAAGGGCATTGAGGTTTGAGCTACTTGCTTTGCAATGGATGAGCAAATATTTTCTGTTTGAATTTGAAAATTAAAATACATATAGAAATTTGCTGTATAGATATGAGAATTTAAATAAGATAGATACTCTATGCTATGTTTTGAATGCGATCTTACTTTTTAGATATGTTGTTTGAGGCATTATTAAGGAGGTGAAACATACTGTGACATTTTGTTTATCGTTGTCACAATTGATCTTTTTATTTGTTTATGTTTTCAGCTCAGTTTTTTTACCTTTCAACTGCCAACAGTTGCAAGTTGTGCAATCTTGAGTGACATATGGGATCACAAACCAATATGTTTCTGTAAGTTCTTAATTTATTGCACGAATATTATCTGCTGGTTGAGTGAAGTGTAGAAGCACAGTTACCGTCTACTGCTTGTTGGTTGCTATTTCATTTTCTAAATCTTGCCTAAGAATCATTATGATTTATGAAGTGCTGTACTTATGATCTCTTTCTCTAGGATAACTTTTCCCTTTCATCCTAGGAAGGGAAGGCAAGAGTGTGGCAATCATGACTTTGAATCCCAGGTACAGGGGTACGAGTCATACCCTTTCACCCCTAGGTACGACTTCTCTATCAGAATGCAAAATTTTCAGACCCAATTTCTCTTCATCCTCTACAGATGCTACTGCTTTCAATTATTTATTCAGATTATTTAAATTGAAATACTGCAGAATGCAGATCCATGTTGCAGAAGCCAAGGAGTAGCAGAGAAGGATCAGGGTTGAGGTTTATAAAATTCCATCAACTTCTGTGTTTGTTGTTTAGCAATGTAAATAATTAAATAAAGCACCAAACCACAGCACCAATTATACAATCGAGACCACGAACCTGGCAATTTGAGAGTACATTGATTTTGAAGCTAAGCTGAGCAAATTTATTTATTTTCTTTAACATAGCTAAGCTGAACAAATTGGTGCTTATAATGTTTCAATCATGGCATGTTTTTGAAGTTCTGGGACTGATTTCATGTCACAAATTGTACCATTTACATGACAAAGGACTATATAAATAAAATAGAAACCAAACAGGCCTTGTATTGGACTTATAGTTGAGCAGCAAACTTTGAGTTCTTATCATCTACCATTTACTTTGCTTCTCTTGATATTTTCTTTGATGTAATGTAATCACGAATATGTTGCATTATTTGTTTTTGTCGCAATTGCGGTTACATCGTATTATGGTGCACAAAATATTGCTTAAGTTTTTGTTTTTTAATAAAGAGAAAAAGATTACTTGCCTCCTTTGATTAGCATATGTTTGATTCTTTGCCTAAACGAGAATCCTACTTGAAGTTTTGATGAAGTCATCTTTTTTTCCTCTACTGGCTTAACAAGAAGCAACTGTCTTCATATTCTGTTCTATTCTTTCATTTCTTTGTCGTCATTCTTTGTTACTAATACAATGTCTCATCGTGAAACTAACCCTTATTTCATCAGGCCATTACAGCAGCGAGAAAGCCAACATCCCCAGACACCACTGCCACCACAACCACATTCACCACAGGAACACCAACAAAGTGGCCCGCCTCTTCCACCTCCTAAAAAACATCACCGCCAACATGGTCCACAGGGTCTGGTTCCAGATGCTGAGCATCCATTGAAGAAACCTCAAGAGAAGCATCGCCGTCGTGATGAACAGCCAGAAGAAAACTTTCGGCGTCCCTTGGTGGGAGGACCAAAACAAAAAAATGCAGAGCAGTTTCCTAAAAACCAAGCCGAACGTTCCAAGCCATATGGTCCACGAGTTATAGAACACCCAGAGGGTGATGGAAAATACCATAGTCCATGGGTCTTACCGCATCATAAAGATGAAGACCGTGGTGGTCATCAACCACGCCATGGTGGTGGATACCATACTCCATGGATCCTGCCACCACAGCAACCTGATCATGACCGCCAAAGTCTAAAACCAAAGGATCAGGATGACTCTAAGATCCCATTAAGGCAGCAAAGTGACAGCTCTCACCGTCACCCACATGGCTTGCGAGCACCACCACCTCAGAAAACAAGGCCTATAACATGGTTAGGTGCAGCTTTCTGTGCCATTTTTTGGATTGTAATATTTCTGGGAGGACTCATCGTGCTCATCGTGTATCTTATTTACCGCCCACGAAAACCCATCTTTGAAGTCTCAAGCGTCACTTTGAATGCAGCATATGTTGATGCAGGTGATCTGCTAAATGCAGATATCTCGGTACTGGCAAACTTCACCAACCCAAACAAGAAAGTGACCGTGGATTTTAACCATGTGATTGTTGATTTATACTACGGGAGTACTCTTACTGCTACTCAATATTTTGAGTCTTTTTCAGCACCAAAAATATCATCCAGGTTTGCAAATATTCATATGGTATCTAGTCAAGTTCGGCTTCCATTGGGCGATGCTGTACAGCTACAAAACCAGATGAGTAGAAATGGTGTATTCTTTGATATAAAAGCAGTGTTTAAGGTAACATCCAATCTGGGGATCTTCAGATACTCGTACCGGCTTTATGGCCATTGCAAGGTCTTGGTGACTGCTCCTCCCAGTGGTGTTCTGAAAGGAACCAGATGCACAACAAAACGCTGACAAGAGGCCTCTTCAAGAGTTGATTTTGATAGTCTGCCAGGAATGGTTATTCTTCTGCAATTTTCTTTTTTGAGTTCTTGCAATTTCTTAACCTGCAAAGGATTTGTAACATGTACTGAACTGTTTACATATTTTCTTTAGCAAATGCCAGAAATTGAAATCATACATGTATTGTGATTTTTTGTTTCATAACTGATAACTGCAGAGGTTTTTCATATGGGGTTTACTACAATAATGTAAATTGAAAAAATATGGGCAAAGAGAATACTTCTCACGAAGGGTTATTTACAAATGCTCAATATGATAAAAATAAAAGGAAAAAGCCTCAAAATACTGGCTGGCCCCTCTTCACTCCTTTGTGATGACAAGAAACACATTAATGATGTTAAAAAAACAGAAATGAACCAGAATGCCAGGCCAGCCAGTTTTTAAACTCGTTACCGAGAAGGACACCAAACAAGCATTCCACAATATAAGCAAACATATCACCAGCTCCTCTACACTTTAAAATCTCCTGTAATGATCCCTTGTAAAGAAGGGATGCCTAAGAGCTGCATGGGCAGTTAGTCTCTGAGAAGGATCATATCTAAGGAGACCTTGTAAGAGATCGATGATATCTCCAGCAGAGTGGTCAACGTGCTGCATTACAAGATTCTGCCAAAAGAAGAATAAGCAAATGCCAGATTAATCAACATAAAGGAAAAAAAGGGCTCATCATGCAATAAGTTTCTTAATAGTAAAAAGCTTCCAAGGCAAAATAGGTTACATATACACACCTGCAGACGAGGTAACTTCATAACGGCTTTGATACTTTCCCGAGAGGTTGCCCCATCCGGCCAGTCCAACCTACCCCTTCTCACATACTTGTCTGCATGTCGACTGAATCAACCATCAACAAGAGTGAGTTAATTTCAAGTCATTAAGTTTTCATAGTACGATTTAAAGGTTCCTACATTTATTAGCAAATCTAAAAAGATAACATACTCTGCTTTTCTCAACATGTGCTGAGGCAATGGTCCCAAAACCCTCTCCATCATGGCTAAATGCTCCAAGTTCTCGTGCGTCTGAAACAATGCTTCTCCCTGCAAACAAATATATACATGCATAATTCATTTATTCATTTGTATTTTTAGGGCAATAGAACGCATGCTCCAAATGTGAAAGAAACTGAGAACTTACCGAGCAAAGTTCTACCAAGATACATCCAACACTCCATATGTCACATGGGTAACTCCATCCCAAGCCTAATACATTAAACAATTTTGCCTAACAATTTCAACAAATATAACAAGAAGAAATAAATATGCAGAGGATAAAATAGTAGCATACCCAGGATCACCTCAGGTGCACGGTAGTGGCGGGTTGAGACAATATAGTTGTGTTCATGGTGCCCATAAGCTGTGCTGCCAAAATCAATAACCTTAATAGCACTTGACTTTGGTAACCTCTTGTAATAGGCCCCCTCAGCGGGCGAGATTGATGGAACCTGCAAAAGAAGAATACAGTTTACATTAATATTCCAGACAGTTAAAGTAAAACCAATAAATAAAAATAAAAGCAAACAAAATGCAAAGATTTCCATTGCCGAGAGTACAAATTGGTACAATATATCATTAGAGTAAAGTGTGCACCTTGTAATCTGGTATTTTTACATATTCTGGAGACACAAAAAGTATGTTCTCTGGTTTAAGGTCCGTATGGATGAGGCGCAAATCGTGCATGACTGCAAACAAAAACAATCAGAATTAACATTCTATTAATTTCATCTTTCCTCAACACTTAACATCACCTACTAAACAAATAAATGCTTTCATAGGAAAAAAAAGAAATACTGATACTAAACATATCATAAAAGGAAAATTTTCGTTGAACATAACAGTGTGATCCAAGCAATTTAAAAAATACAGTTTGCAATCAAGGTAAGAGAAATAGCAGAAGCAATGGCCACACACATGCTACACATTCCAAGAGTTGTCTGCCAAGCTCACGGACAAGATCAACTGGAAATGGGCGATAATTATTTTTCCGAAGAAAATCATACAAGCTTGGTCCAAGCATCTCAAAGACCTGTTAACCATTTAAATCCACCACCAAGTCTTAATCCCCAGAATATTTATGAAGATGGGGAAATGATATTATGATAAATAAATTATATACTTACAATACAGATATGGTTACGATAATCAAACCAGTTTCGTATTTGAACACAACTGCAAAGAATAAACCCACTTAACAACCAACACATTTTACCTCAAATTCTACTAAAAAGCAACAAAGATTATTATAATTACACTCACCGACTGCCACTTCTGTCATACTTCCCAAGCAAGTGGAGCATGTCAATTTCCAACATTGCTGCTTCACGGTACTTCTTTGTGCTTCGGACAACCTTTATAGCAACTACCTCTCTTGCTTCCCTGTCCCAGCATTCCAAAACTTGACCAAAAGTTCCTGTAAGTTTATAAATGCATGATAAGAGTGGCCATATAGCACAGGGCAGATATTGTCCTTAAGGCTTAAACAGAAGGAATTTAGGAATAAAGACATCAGTAAGACAGAATATAGCAGACTATACTAACCTTCACCAATTTTTCTCTGGATTTTGTCTGCAGGTATACCAAGAAAAGACTATGAGAACTCCCAAAAGAAATAATAAAGCACATTTAAGCCAAGAAGAAAAACACTAAGAGGATCCAATGCTTTTAAATCTAAATTAAGCTGAAACACAGAGCAAATAGGAAGACTGGACAATTTGAGAAGAGGCCGTACCAGGCAGAAACACAAGTCTTTTTAAGCATTTACAGAAACTAAAAGTCTAGGCACTATTGAGTTCTGTTGGAAGTAGGACAATAGTTTTTCAGAACAAGACACAGAAGAACACCTAAAAGTAAATTATTTCATATTTCATAATGCAGTAATTAAAAAAAAAAATTCTTAAACAAACTCAAATCCAAATTTTAATACTCCCGGGACTTCAAGAAAAGATGGGGTAAAAAATGAAAAACACAATACTTTTTATGTATCGACAGGCAACAGGGGGCATGGAGCTTAACATCCAACAAAGCATGTCATACAAAAATGCAAAGAATTGAAACCAAAAATTCCAAACCTTTAGTTAAAATTGCAACTATGGCCTTTTCACCATTTATTTTGTCAACTAAATACACAATTTCAAATCATTGTCAACTGTAACCAAATTTCAAAGAACATGTTCCAACAAAAACGTGTTGGTGAGATATTCCATCTTGGTTACAATGGACACGACCATTAAAAGTTGTGTACATATTTGACAAAATAAAAATCCATAATTGCAAATTTAACCAATATAATGGATTTTTTCCAGTGATTGACCCTAATATAAAAAAGCCCACTCAATGATGATTAAGTGTAATTACAGCGAGAGGTTAAGTTCTCCCCGAGAGCAAACATGTAATGTCCATCTTTGTCATCATCTCGCCATGGGGGAGAGCCTTTTTGATTCAATCCCTTTACAACTAGACTGGCATGGTCTGGGAGTACTCTTGATGTTCCAATGCTCGTTCCATTTCCAACCTCTTGCCCATAATAAAATCCTGACTGAGCCTACACACAGCCATTTGTTCATTCTTTGCAACACAAACAGTAATAAAAAAGTTACCCCTTCCTCAATAATTAACTTCCAAGATAGACCCTTAAACACTAGTAGACCAAATAACCTCAAAGTTTTCAGACAATACCAGAGTATCAAATTATGGCTGCTGTATGAATAAGAAAACAAAGAAATCGCAAAATCTTAGTCAAATCAGAATCCAAGTTCATGGAATTGTACGACCAAAAATCTATTACATCATCCTCAACTAAAACCCAACTCAAGTAAATTTTAGTTACAAACTCATTGGAGATAGTTGTACATATCCCTTTTTCCAACTTGCTCTATAAAGGGCCAAACCCCTTTCCATGGCCTGTTATTATACTAACTATCAAGATGGATCTACAAAATCAGTACACAAACTTCAAGATCCAAGCAAAATTAAAACAAAAATTAAGATAATATGGTGAAAAGCATGATTTCAATTCATTCAAATAAACTTTTTCAAATTCCAAAAGATCATTTTTTTTTTCCATGACAGCCTAAAGCTTCAAAACTACACATTCAGCTACAGTTCGTAGTGAATTTTCTTTAAAAAAATCCTGGAAAAATTAAGGAAAATGGACAAATTCACAAAGAATACAACAAAATCAAAATTAATCCAACGTTTTTTTTTCGAGGGAAACAAACAAGGCTGGAGCTATAAACAAATAATAAAAATCAACAATAATAATAAATAATACCTTGGTGTGAGCTTGAGGAATATCCCAAGCAAATCTAGGTCTTTTTCTTGGACGACGATCCATATGATTATGAGGAAATTGGGTTACATAGTCCATCTCCATCTGATAGTTCATGCAGATTGATCTGAGATCGATCGACCGATCGATCGATTTTAGACGGATCGAATTGGTCTCTTGCAATAGGAAAAATTGCCCTAACACTTGTTCTTTCGATTGCTTTCCCAATCGTTTGATCTAAGGGTCTAGACCGTTTGTTTGATTAACTATAGTTAGTTAGACTTAGCTGGAGTTTAACCGTGGTTAAGTTAGCTTTTTTCCTTAAACTTTTTTTTTTTCGTCTCGAATATACTAGCACTTGTTTTATAATATACCTTATCTCATTATAAAATAAAAAGTAGACTCATAATAATAACAACAGTTAGGGTCTGAAAATAATTATTAAATTAATAATTTTATTTATCTTGCTAAAATTCTAATTTAATTTTTATATTTTTATGTGAATTATATAAAATTTAATTTTGATAAATTTAAGTAAAACTGAATAGTAATAAAAAGTTATGCTCAAAATTATATTAAATCAACCATTAAATTTAATTTTAGTAATATTTGATCAAACTATATAAAAATTATATTTTTTCTATTAATATGAATATAAAAAATGCTATATATTACTATAATATTCAATTTAAAAATCTTAAAACTTCTAAATATAATATTGAAAATTGAAAAGAAACATAAATTTCATAAGAAACTAAGAAAAAATAGCCACAAAGCATTTTGAAAAAGGGAACCTGCATCAACTTCCAGGATTGCCTCATCGTGATTTATGGAAACTTTCGAAGAAATATGGTCCAGTTATGCTTCTACAATATGGTACACTACCTGCAGTTATAATATCTTCAGCTGAGGCAGCAGAAGAAGCATTAAAAATTCAGGATCTTTATTGTTGCAGTAGACCTCCTTTAGTAGGAGCAGGAAGACTTTCATACAATTATTTAGATATTGCTTTTTCGCCGTATGTTGATTACTGGAGAGAGATTAGGAAAATCTGTGTTGTCGAGCTATTTAGCAGTAAAAGGGTAGATTCATTTAAGTTAATTAGGGAAGAAGAAGTGAGTTTGCTGAAAAATTCAATTTCCTGTTGATTTAACTGAAAAGTTGTTAACTTTAACTGCTGATATAACATTTAAGATGGCTTTTGGAACAAGTTTTGGAGGAAATGATTTTAAAAGATTTAAGACGCTTATTGATGATGCAGTGTCTTTGTTAGGTAGCTTTTCTGCAATCATGTTGGTTGGATTTTCGACAGGATTAGTGGGTATCATGCAAGAACAGAAAGAGTTTTTCATGAACTAGATACTTTCTTCCAACAGGTAATTAATGATCATCTTAGAAATGGAAGAACAGAGAAAGTTCAGGAGGATATAATCGATGTGCTCCTGCGAATTGAGAAGCAAAAAACTGGAGTTGGTTCGGTTCAACTTAGTAAAGATCATATTAAGGGTGTTCTTATGGTATGTTTCAATTAATAGAAATTATGTATAATTAAACATGCTGAGTTGGTATAACATGTGTTTTGATGTTATACCAACTCAACCAATGCTCGTATTATGTAATTTCTTGTTAATTTGCTAATTTTGTTGCTTTCCTTTGTATCAGAATTTATTTTTGGCAGGAGTAAATACGGTTGGAGTAACCCTTATCTGGGCTATGGCAGAGCTAGCTAGGAATCCAAAAGTGATGAAGAAAGCACAAGAAGAAGTTCAAACCGTTATTCGAAACAAAGATAGAGTCATGGAAAGTGATATTAATGAGCTTAATTATATTAAGATGGTAATAAATGAAACATTAAGATTACACCCTCCTGCTCCTTTATTACTTCCAAGACAAGTTATCTCAGAATTTGAAATCAAAGGTTATAGGATCCATCCCAAAACTCTAATCCAAGTAAATGTTTGGGCGACCGGACGAGACCCCAAATATTGGGAAAACCCAGAAGAATTTTTTTCCTGAAAGATTTATGGATAGCTCTGTTGATTTTAAAGGACAGAATTTTGAGTTTTTGCCATTTGGTGCTGGTAGAAGAGGCTGTCCTGCAATGCGTATGGGTATTATATTATTGGAACTTGTGCTTGCAAATTTATTATATTGTTTTGATTGGAAATTAACAAATGGGGTTGAAGATTTGGACATGGAAGAGCAAGTTGTTCCTAGTCTTACTGTATCTAAGTTGGTTTATGCTATCCACGTATATGAAGAACAAAGTAATCTATATAAGACATGTTCAGCTAAGTACCACTTCCAACACATTAAATGTTGCCGTAACAGCTTCTAAGGCTTCCCGTCTTTCAAAGTAAAGGTCTGCTTTTATTCTTTCTTTTTGCTTCCCGTCGCCCACATCCTCCAATAGCATACTCTCACAAAAATGGCACCGTGACATCTATACTTCGTTTTCGTTTCTTTTGGTCTGTAGCCGCCCAGCTTATCCGACGGAGTTGTTGGCTTGCACTCTGCGCTTTGATGATTTTGCTATTGTCCAAATTAATGTCTGGGCAATCGGACGCGATGCAAAGTATTGGAAGGACCCTGAAGAGTTCTTCCCTGAAAGATTTGCTCATAGCTCCATTGATTTTAAAGGACAAAACTTTGAGTTGTTGCCATTTGGAGCAGGTAGAAGAATATGTCCTGCAATACGTATGGGAACAATAATAGTAGAGATAGTTCTTGCAAATCTTCTGTATTGTTTTGATTGGAAAT